>JAOYSI010050756.1:0-60982 GCA_025775065.1 Hiodon alosoides | reverse complement strand
CAGTTGTTATGATTAAAATACCCCCCCCCCCCCACACACACACACACACACACACACACACACACAGACACAGACACACACACACACACACTTCATTCTTGAGTGCCCCTATCCTGTTAAAAACTGCATTCTGTGTGATTTCTCTGACATTGTCTACCGTACCACTCTATAAACAAAAGATATATATCTTCAGATTAGTTTAGAAATCCTTATACTAAAACCTAAATGTAGGGGAACAAACTTTAACAAACAGTTGCTTTTGAAGTTGGTGTGATTGAAATAGTCGCTACTTCTTGGACCCTTTGTGCACATCTTGGGCACAATGTTCCTTTATCTATCAGTACAAGTGGGCAAATGTCTGTGGCTGATAAAATTGTCTGTCGTTTGAATAGGTAAGAATGCTTTTGGGGGGTCAGTATGTCTGGGAAATAAAAAGACTCTGTAAACCGAGACTCATTCTCCAGCTGAATTCCAGCGTTATCTATGTTAAATGTGGCTGGAACATTCCAAAGGTGTGGGGATTACCCTTCTGAGGTGGTCAATTTGTCGTTCGGAAGTGCATGAAAGCACACTGAGCACTTGACTCAATCTGTTCACACCGGATGACAAGAGTCATCTTTTTATAAATGTAAAAATAACATCAAATTCTATGGTCTTTTACTAAATGTGTTTGTAATGTATTATTTTTGCGGATGATAACCATTTTTCATAAACCTCTATGCCGAGTCACAGTGAATTAGATGTTATTTAATAATAAGTATAATGTTAAACTTTATCCAGGGCTCAGTATTACAGTATAGTATAATGTAAACAATGAATTCAAGCTCAGAAACTTGTGGAATATCACTGATGTGAAGGTCTATGTTTATTTGTATGCGCTCGCGTACACACACACACACACACACACACACACACACACACAATATGTGGGTGGGTGGAATGAAAAGCTGGAAATATTAAATTTACTGGTATTCCATGGAAATTGGGACCCAATTATGGCTTTTAGAAAGTTACAGAAGCTTTATATGAATCTCAAGATAACAGATTCTCTTATGCTCCTGGAGTTTTTATTCAGTGTCTTTTATAAATCTTCCCAGCCTTCCATTACATATGCAAACTCATTGTCTGCTGTATGACAATGAACATCTCAGTTGTGACATATTTAAACTCTTAAACATAACATTAGTATGCAATTACAGCAATGAAATCCTTCAGGTCACTAACTTTGGATTGCTATTCAGAAAAGTGAGTTGAAGTGGAAGTCAATATGCAGCCTGTTAATTATGTCAACATACATTAGCTGCGAATTGAGTTACAGCCCTAAGGTACACTTGGAAAACAGCTGTTTCCATCAGTGTGTGTGTTGGTGTGTAACTGTAGTTGCTTTTTAAAATCTAATGTCCTCACATTGACCGCTGCAGATTTGTCTTCAGTCTTTATTAATGAATTATGCTTCCTTATTGCGTGCCTATTGGCTTCAAGTGCATGATGATATTACTTCCTGAAGTAAGCAGTTGCCCGTGAGTGGTTTGTGAATGTACCAGGCTCGTGAACTGTCACATTGTTTATGATAGCACTTATTTTTTGTCATGAACAGTGATAATGCTAATAGTAACCGTAACTTTACACATGAGACACGTCGTTGCTTTTAATGAAAACTGATGCATAACTACTTCATTTGCTGGTTGCAACTAATGTGCTACGGTTTTTTCAGCTGGGTTTCGATGGCTTTTAAATGGGGAGTGAAATGTGAAAATGAAATGACAGAGGTGGTGATACTGCTGCTTCCCCACACCAGGTTCCTCCCTGCTGCAGCTGCGGGACAGCGAAGGCAGGACTGCACTGGACCTGGCATCCTCTCCGGCCCTGAAAGAGCAGTTGAGGGCCAGTGCCCAGGAGAGGGATTCTGTGCTGGGGGTCGGGGGGTCAGATGTTTGGGATCTGCACTTTCTGGAGGCTTGCTCCTGCTTGCTCAGCTGCCTACTGCTGAGCTATCTGCTAGTGCGGGGAGTCCCGTCCTACGAGGCCCTGGCTGGGCCCCAGGACACCGCCCCCCGTCTGGCCCGGGCCCTGGCCTCCCACTCTGCCCTGCGGGTCACCGCTGGTTGGGGCAACCCGCGGCTGGTACTCCTCGCAGAGGACCTGGAGACTTTGCTCGGGATGGGGCGGTACCTGCACAATGTAGCCCTCGCACTGCGAGGCTGTCCGGGGCCACACACAAGCCTGCTCCTGCTCCAGCTGGAGGAGCTGGAGGCTGACGGTAAGGCACTACTTGGTGACACAGCCATGTGAGGCTAAAAACCCACTACCCAGTGGACCAAATGAATGTGTCTCCCAGATTCTGAAAGTTGAAGGGTTGAACAGGCATCCAGGGCTAGGTTTGGGATTTACACTAAAGCTGCTTGTCTAAAGTTAATTTAATAAAAAAATTCAATTTCCCTCCTAATTAAAACATACCCTTTGGAAAAAAACGTCCAAAAAGAAAAATATGTTCTTGTTTGAGTGAGCCGGCAAAGCAGACACTAGTTGTTTTCAGTTGTTTAAGATGAAGTATATAGTTCCCTAATCTGCATTTTTCATACATTCTAATACATTTGTACGTTTTTTCGAAAAAGTTTCTATATGTCTATATAATGTTGTACCTGTTTTGTCATTACATTACTGTTTCAACTGTATTGCATGGAGTTGCAATGACAAATATCACTGTATATCCTCTTTGGTAATTAAAATAAAGGCATTTTCAATATTTCAGAAGTGCTGTGGTAATAATTGATTGGTGTGTAATATGCTGTGTGTTTATTAATCAATTGTTCCTTCGCAAAGAGAAAGAGTGACACATTTTGAGGTCAGCGAATGGCAAACTTCTGGGAAGTTCATGAACAAGCACACAGCCCTAACCACTCCGACCTTGATGTATGGAATTGTCAAACCCAGTCATCCATTTCAGCGGATGGTTCCGCGGTGGGCCCGGCAATGTGGTGTCTTGCTATTGGAGCAGACAGAGATTGAGAGCGCTCATCTGGATGCCATGTGAGGTTAATGAGGGGGCCCCCTTTGGTGGCTCTTGGGACCTCACTGGAGGTTTTCAGGATCCACGTAGACAACTTTGAAGAATGGCTGGTTTCCTGATGGGACCTTTCTAACTTCAGGAGACATGGGGAGGTGATGGCACGAGGATGAGGTGGATTAGAGAGCTCTGTTTGCTTATTCTCTGTGCCTGTCAGGTAAAGAAATATGAGGGGTGTTCTGACTAAATAATAACCTCTTTTCATGGAGGGTATACCCTTAAAGCTGCCTCGCGTTCTTCATAAGTGAAAGCCAGTGAGGGCGTCCGTGTTGAGTAACAGCTTGGCTTTGGTTGTGTTGATGTTGACTCCCAGACTAATAAATGAGCCATCTTAGGAGATCGAGACTGCCGGGGAAGACAGGGGGATCCCCTGTGGCCCCCGAAGACTCCAATGCTGGCCTGGCTGCTTCATGACATCATTGCTGTGTCTGCCTGAATCCACCTGCATTTCCCGTCGAAATGGGTAGTCGCTGTAGATGTGGTCCACGGAGCGCTTGGGCGCTGTTATTGATCGATGTCTGGGGTCTCAGATGAATAGAAGGACTGTGAGAGGGGTTCTCAAGCTGAGTACTGCCCAGATGCACAACATCAACAGATCAACATCATGCACGTCAGTTACCAGGCTCTTGTTTTCTGACTCAAAAGATAGCAAAGATGATCAAAAATATTTATTTTTTACTAAATCAACTGACATACAAGTGCAATTATTGGTTGTATTGGGATTGTTACAGCGATGCATGCCTTCTTAACAACTGTCCAGCCAATGGGGAACACGATGATGGTTTCACAGACAACACTGCAGGTGCACAGATCTTGAGACAAACAAAGTGCATACATATACTAAGTGCTACATCATAAGCACAGAAACATTCGCAAGCAAATAAAATGAATTACCTTAAGTACACGAAACAGAAACAGGACAAGACTACTAACAGATGCAAATGAAAGTGCTTTATTCCCCTGTATTCCCATGAAAAATGGTCAGAACTGAGACCTCCAATATTCTTCCTTCCTCCTCAAACCCATACTTTGGTATGCTTGCAAACATAGCAGACAGATTTAATATCAAGATCGTCTGGACACAAGGCTACACAAAATAAATTAGAAAAGAGTAATTTGCTAAAAATAAATACCCACATACATACAGATTCAGATACATCTGTTTAGGAAGTAAAAAAATTATACTTCAAAACACCCTTTTGATTATACAAACTATTTACATTTTCATTATTGTAAATTCTTAAAGGGCAATTTCCATAGGTATTCTTTAATATAAAATAAAACATTTGGATGGCCTTTGATGTCTACTGACTAAGTCTATTTTTCATAGTACCCCGCCCACCCTGAAAAACCTGGGGGGTGACATGCTCTGTCTTTTTGGAAAAATGGTTGTGTCCTCTGATGTTGTCCATGGTGTGATCTTTCAGCAGATGCTCCCAGAAAGCCCAGGAGATCCCCTCCAGACAGTGCCGTGACCTCACACATGGGTAGATGAAAGGGGAAACGACGGCGATCAAGCAGAGAAGGATGGGAAGGCACCCCGTCAAAAAAAGGCCACGTTTCCTTTGCAACACCGGCCCTCCTCGCCTCGCCTCCGACGTGGCTTGTCAACGCTCTGAGATAATCCCCTCATCAGGCACAGTGTCAGTTTTTACCTCTCAACTCTTTCGCCTTTTCACGCTTTCTTACAATCTGCAGTTACATAAACAAATTCAGCCTGTCACAATGTCAATACGTTTTTTGTGTTTTTCTTTTTTTTAAACTGGGCCATCTGATGCAACATGGTTAGGTGCCCAGCTCCCTGTAATTAAATGATAACACTGGTTGCAACAGCCAGCTGTTTCTCACCACATAGGAACATCTATTTTCACTCACTGATACCAAAATGCCTTCACCATTCCATTATCATTCATCGATGCTTGCTGTCATGATAAAGACTGGAATTTGATCTTTGGACAAATGATAAACTGGTGTTTTAGCACTTCATGCATGATTAAAACACTGTAGTTGCAATGGATATTCCAGCGTTATGCTATTTTGACCAGTAGAATGAAGCTGTGTGTCATAGGTATTGGACTTATTGGTGGTTCAATTCCGAGTACTGATGTTGTACCCCGGAGCTTACCCTTTACACATACCCATACTAATGCAGTAAATGTCGTGTAAATGAGTGTACTTGATGTACTTGGTGTACAACGGTGAGCTAATGTTAGCTTAAGATTGTCTGCTAATAATGTCATGTACATGTTTGCCCTGCACATGACTGTAATGTCCACAAAACGATTTGGCTCTGATGATTCTGAAGAAGCAGGAACATCTTTGATGGCAAGTGAAATGTTAGTGTCACCGTCTTTCTGATCTACCCTGGCTAGAGTAGGAAGGCTTAGGGGTGGATGGATTGGCATCATGAAAAAGCTTTCCTCATATTTCTCTAGATCCACTTTGAATATGGATCAGAACAGCAGTAACAGCCTAATTCTGTCAGACTTTTATAAGAGCATGGCCAAAATCTGGGGTTCAGGCGATTTTTGCCAGGTCCGAACTCTTCTGTCAGTGCTGAATAAGATGCTAAACATGTATGTACTGTCTATCACACCTTTATCTCTTGTACTTCAGTACCTCATATCATTGGGATATTAAAGCTGTCAAACTAATTGCGTAACAAATTGTTCACATGCTTCAAGATCGTCAAGTACACTTCCCAGCCAAAATAAGTAAACGGCAGCAAAACAATTATATTTTTATATTTTACAGTAATAGCTAGATCCTGTACAACATTTACAATGAAAAAAGAACATTACAAATGAGAGTGTTGAATTGGTCCAGACTAGTCACGAAGGAAGTGGACTACCCAGGATTGTTTTTCTTTCTTCTATTTGGGCTGTGACTGGGATCCAGTTTCAGCTCTTGGTACTGCACCTGTTAAAACACACAGACACACAGGGCCCAGTCAGGTGAAAAGGACTGAGGATTATGGGATAGCACTCTTCTTCCAGCTGTGACCAAGCTGGGAAGGGATCAGACAAACAGACGGAGCCCATGGGAAAGACGGGGGAGCAGAAAGGAAAGGCCATCCTGTGCAGAAACCCAGGCCAGGAAACAGAAACGGACCCCTCCCAGGGAGCAATCGCCCCTGCTGGGCCTGAGGCGGTGAGAGTGAGAGGCCGGGAACTTGATGGGGCAGCTCATCCAAACGCCCACACTACTGCCATGAACGGAGGCTTGTGGGAAACTGCTGGGAAACCGAGCTGGATAGCTCAGAGGCACAATTGACAACCTGAAGCCAGCCTTCTCTACAAGTACCGGGACCCTACTGCTTGGATACTGTTCTTGCTCTGGTTGTGACGACATGTGAATGGGGTCATTGGGTCACTTGCTGCAACGTTTACTTGGCAACCCAAAAAACTGTGAATGCTGAATGGCCAACTGCCCGCCAGCGCATTAAGAGAAGCTTTCCTCCACCTCAAACATACAGCCCCAGTACTTTCTCACACAAAAGAGAACTCTGCAAAGTAGATATGCAACGGGATGTGCCACTAATCCTTTTGCATTGTTTCACATTTCACAGTGTCACATCTAATTTATCTTTTATTCTACAGGAAAAAGTAACTACAGAACATCATTTGTATAACACAACCTGCATCATGGCCTTTGTCAAAGGTCAGTGAAATGGCACGTTAGAGATTTACTTTCCCACTTGTATCCTTCATGGTCCAGATTTCATTTTAATCTGCTTGTTTCGCCCAAGTTGGCTGGAATTTGTTACTGAAAGCAACCCAAATCCATGCATTGTGTAACCTTTCCTTTCAAATCCCACATCATTAACAGAGACCGGGAGACAGGTTTCTCTGTTAGCCATGTCTCTCTAAAAAAGGGAGGAAAACCCAAATCCTTCACTTGTTGAGAAACACAAGTTTAAACTGGTTTGGATATCCTGGGTGGCTGTGTGCGAATGACTTAACCTGGAGCAGCGGAGGAGGTGGCTGGGGACAAGCGATAAACGGTGGGTGACCAAGCTGAGCTGCAGAATTGGCCTCTTCCCATCAACAACCTGCCCAGTCTGGATTTCACAGTCCCCAGGTGGGATACTCAGGCTGAGTGAGGTTAGCATAGAAGGACTCGGCATGACGCCCAACACAGGCAGAGAACCTCTGGAGAAGCCTTCAAAAACTAAGGAAAAACATGTGCCCAGGGGGAGGAGGTTTCCCTTCAGTATGAACTTTTTGAACATCACAAAACATTGACTTACAAGCAGAGCAAGTGTGTCTTTACAGTGTTTGCCCTCTGCATACCCAGTGGCACAGACCAGTCATGTGACAACACCACCTAAACCTTAGTGTCACAATGGGGATGCAAATAACTATTACTTTCATATCTTATAAATTCTGTAACCCAGCAGCATACCCAGTAGTTTCGTGAACTATAGGCCCTTTCTTAAGAACATTACAACAGTACCCTCAGGCCAAGCTTCTTAGCACAGAAAGCCCAGCAAAGAGGCTAAGTGCAGACCTGACCGTATGGAGTCCATTTTAGGTCATCCACAGGTATCCGCGATGCTACCGTATCAGAATCAAACAAACTGGTGTCACACAAACTTCTATCAACAGGAATCCCTGTAACTGTGAGTTCAGTGGGCTGTTCGTATGATATGTATGTTAATGGGGGTGTGGTGTGTGGATGTTTAAAGTCCTCCCAGCAGAAACAGACACAGTAGATATTTCAGCTGGATCCGCCTGTCCACACTTAATGGGTAAGGCAAAAATATACATTATTTGATTGGCCGCTAGGTCACACTTTTAATTCTTCACTGAGAGAACGATAAAATTATGTCTGATTTCCAGATATCATTGCTGGAGACACAGCACAGTTCTCCCTGGTGAGACTATATGTAACAAAACCTATGTGGCTATTGCAGCCTTAAGAATCTGTTCCGTGGCTGCCTTTCTCATTATAAGTACGGTGAAGGTGAATAAATGTGGGATCGCATTGCATTCAGGGTCCCAAGAGGTTGATCTGCTTTTTAGCACACTGTCATGTTTCCTTTGGCTCAGTCTGAGAAGGGAAACAACCACAAAATTGTTCATTGAGAGGTTCATATAAATGGCTAATGGGAAAAGCATCTACTAGTTTAAGGTGAATGTGGTGCTGCCATATCCTGTGGACCTGATAATGCATAAAGATACGCTATTTTTTGATTTTGTTAATTGCTTCCCTGTTAAGACCCAGTGTAAGGTGAAAAGGAAACATCACTGGACCCAAATGCACCAGAAACACTCTGCCATTGTCAGAGTAGACCAGGCTGAGTGAAAAGAAAAGACAAGGGTTTTTACAAGGGTAAGGGGAAATAGCACGTCAAATCTGTATCGTGCATTTACTGTAACTCACACTTCTGAGCTACGCTTTGGTTGAGTGTCAGTTCATTACTAAAAACAAATCACTTTTATCACACCAGTCTGAGATATAGATCATATTGAGTTATAGATCAATTTGTACCATAAGCAGACATTAAGACAGGACAAGAGTGACAAAAATACAATACTTTGATCTAAATTAGATGCATTCCATATTGAGTTGGGCTATTTTCAAACATAGTGTTCGGAGACTCTTAGAATCCTTAGCTGGAACATTACAAACAAAAGTTTGCATGTGAGTTAGGAATAGATTCACATTTGTGTGAGGAAAACTTTACAGAACAAGAGACCAGTGGGAAGAATAATAGCTGAATGAAAAGAATATGTCCTTGGAAAAAACACACATGGTGCCACACGCTACATTTTTTGGGTGACAAGCACGTTATTCGATACGGCAAGGTGTTCGTTCAACCCTTCCTACACTGCAGCAAAAGCTGTTCAGAAGAAGATAACAGGGCGAGCTAGTTAAAGTTAAAAAATAATTTAAGAAAAGAAGGAACGAAAAAGAACCGGAGGAGAAAAAAAACCCAAAAGTGTGACTGTGGTGTGATTGCAATTTGGAAAAAGCGAGTGGCACAAAGGGAAGCCACAGGAGACTTTGAGTAAAGACCCTTTGCTGTACAAAGACTGCTCCACCTTCATTTCCCCATGTTGACAGTTGAACTACAAAACAATCTTTGAAGTGGAGTGCTCTGGTGGGGCGCCGCGTACAAGAACTTCTCGTTTAAGTGCGTGTCAGCCGCCATCCCAGGACTCGACGCGTGGCGCGTTGACTGTCTTCCCCATTGTTAAGGGGGGAATTTTGGCTTAACGCAGGGAAAGCAAAAATAAATACGCAAATGAAAGGCGAACATTCTTAATGATACTATACTATGCCGTTTGTATATAAATAAAAGAGAGAAAAAACATCACTCTTCATCTCCAGCGATGCCTAACATAGCATTAGGGACATTAAATGCTACAGGAAAGTGCTGAAACTCCCGCAAACAGGAGAACCAGGCTTTCACATCTTTTGCTCAGAGAGGAAAGGCATGTCAAGGTGACAGAAGGAGAGGGAAAAACTCCAGAAAGTTTTCTTCCGCGAGCTTTCAAGGGACTTGCTGTCTCAGGGATTGGGAACTAATTGCTTGTTTAGGCTCCCGTGTCTTTAATGGAGACTTCTGACTCTGCAGGCTTGAAACTGTGATCGATACCTCCAGCGATTCAGCGGCGTATCCAGGATCCAGACACCCATCCCAGGGAGCCCATTGAGCCTGCTTCTGACCCTCGACACTGAAAGCTGCTCTTGAGCAGTATAGCACAAGAATAAAACACAAAATGCACTACAACAGCACTTTCCTTTTATCATGAAAAATGCCCGTCGAGGCATAAGAAATATTATAAATTGCTGCATAATGTCTGCGTGACTAATGCAGATAAATAAGACCCTGTTCATGCTAATTTTGTGAAATGAACCCTCTACGTATTTATTACATGGTTAGTGCTAACATAAACCATGTTTGCTGACAGATATGTCTGAAATACCAGGTTGGGTAAAGACGGTTAAACATGACACATGTTGCACTTATTGAGTTATAGTTCAGGGAGGGGAAAAGATGGTTGAATGGCACATTTTTATGAGTAGTCCCATAACTGCGGAAATTCAATAAAGCACCTCAAAAGCTGCCCAAGTTAAAAGGTAAAAGTAAAACAGGTTTTAACAGGTGTTACTGAAAGTGTGCTTATGAAACACATTCCCTGTATTGCTCTAGGTACAACCTTGTCTTTCTGTGATATTCCACTGTTAAGTGTCCACAGCAGTTGGAAGGGATATTGACCGTTAGTCCACTTTTAGCAGGTGTATATGGCGACCTCACACACATGGCTTTCTGAGACATGCACTCATGCATTCACACAAAGACATATGCACACATTCTGACAACACCTTATACGATGACCTCAGAGTAGATGCCCCCCCACCATGAAAAAAGCCATCAGTTGTAACTGCTTGGAAACACCTTCAAATGATCTGTGAAGAGGAGCTGGTCCTCCTCGACCCCCAGACAGAGGCAGCAAAGGACTATTTTGGGCAGCGTCAGAGGATCAGGCCCTGGAAATAGCACTTCATTTGTCTTCACCTGACCTCAGCCACGCGCCCAGGGGCCCTGCGGGATGTGGCCCCAATTCAGGGAGGCTTTATTTATATATCTCCCAAAAAAGCCAGACAAAACAGGATGCTTTAATCAGTAATCGCTACCCCAGAAACGGGGGCAGAGCTGAAAAGCGGACAGGTGAGGGGCGGAGCACCCTCGCGCGGGCGTTCCACCTCAGCGCGACCCGCCACGTCGGTGGCTGGGGGGAGGCCACTCAGGCTTCTCACCTGGCACCAATTAGGTGAAACAGAACAGGTTGAGCATCCGCCTCCTGACCTGCACCCCCACCCCCCCTCACTCATTAAAGCCCTTTAAAAGCAGGTTCGCTACCTGCTGGTTCCCTGGCACAAGGTGCACAAGGTAGATGGCCCAGCCCCCTGCCTCGGGCAGAAAAGGCACCTTGTGCTAATTTGAGCGGGTGGCCTTCCGCCATAATGGCAGCGTATAAAAAAAGCACACGGGAGCTACCGGGGCTGTGGATTATGACCTTGTAAAGATCAAAACGCCACAGCCAACAGCGGATCAAAGGCAAGCGCGGCCACTCTGATTAGACCTGTTTCACCCTGCGGTCCGCACAATGGGACCCACGTTTAACAGCCAGAGAGAAGGGGACATAACAGCCAGGGACAGTTTCAGTAACTGGCAGGAACCCTGATGTTTAATCACCAGGGACTCAATATCAGGTTTTAACTTGAGCCTAATATTAATACAGATCCAATAGTCAAAGCTGATCTGCCAGCCATGAATAAATAAATTTGATTTGTTTGTTATTGATTTACTCCATTTACCAAATACCACTAAATCTATTATGTATGGAGTCACATATAGTGGTAAATCAAACAGAGGAATTTAAATCCTCATCTAGTGCAAACCTGATAGGGATCCGTTTGAATGGGTATCAATGAATGTAATCCAAAGGAAATGACAGGAAGGAATTTGGTACTGTCTAGAATGAAATATTCTAAAGTAAAAGTAAGACAGCACACTGAGTTCCCAGTCCAGTTTAACCACTGTCTGTCATGCAAGGGTTTGGAATGCTCCTTAGGTAACCCTTCGTAATAACAGGTGAGAGATCTACTCGGGCTGGGGGCTGTGGTGGGAAAACAGAATCGAAGGTTGAAGTGCTTCACACCACACATTAACGGGAGATGAAAGCACACCTACCACTTGCACGTCTGATGGAACTCGGGACAGGAAATCCAGCAGCTCGTTGTTGTCAACAGTGTACGGGTCACGTAGCTTCCTGGTGAATTTACTCACGCCTGCAGAGGGAGGAGAAGGCGCGGTCAGGGCCTGCAGAGTGGCAGACAAGTGTACTCTCCCTGCAGATTACAACCGCTTGCCAGCTACAGCACTCCACCATTAAAGGCCTCTCTGAAATCCGCCGTCTGACTTACAGGTAAACATGGCTATCATACAAACAAGTATGTGCGATATAATGGTACTCAGACAGATATTCAGGTCTGATGGCACACAGAGGCCTTCTTTGCAAAATGTCTTTTCTCATCTGTAAAGAGGGGCAGGTGAGGTGGTCGTGTGCTTCTTAGCTGTTAACTGGCTTAAAGGGGTCACACATTATAGAGTTAAACGAGCAACGAGAAGGTCAGTTACATACATTTACACATACATCTAAGGATGTACTGAATTGACCCAAACCCTATTCAAAAAATTCTAAGGATATACAGAATTGACCATAATCCTAACACTAACCCTATACACACATCCAAGGATATAAAGAATTGACAAAGTAGTTTTATTTAGTAATGGATTCATCATTATAATATTGTAAATAATGTGTGCACTTACCCCAGGCCAACACAATGTATCTGAAGGGAATAAAATAGACAATCACGGTAGCCAAACAGAGTGCCGCAATGGCCAACCAGCTCAAGAAAGGCACGGTCCAGTTAAAAGTGCTGCAGAGAGAGACAAGAGGGTGGAGGGAGAGAGGGCAATGTGGTCAGAGTAGGCCAGGAGAGCGGTAATGTGGAGGGAGAGCAGAGCGCTCTCCTCCAGGAGAGTGGAGGGCACCAAAGAGGCATGCTGGGTCTGTGGCTAAACAGAGAGGAGTCCATCCTGCCCTTCAGCGGTGCTTGCACAGTCAGGTTCTTCATAAAGGTCAGCAGAAGACTACTTCCAATTTAAAATATCTGTCTCAGATATTTACCCGTTACCTGAAAAAAGACTGTGTTTACAAGATGTTACATGGGTGTTCTACATATTTCACTAGTACCTAGAGATATGCTGATGTAGACCTACTGACTTGAGTCCCTGCACTGATAATTCTAATCTTGTTACATTGTTTATCTTTAAGGTCAAACAGTCGACGACAGTTACCCTGCCTCTAACAGAACTTCAGTCTGGAAACAAATAAAATGATGTTTCAGACAAATCAAAAGATTTTTACTCACTTCTTAATCCTCTCGCCGTAGGAGGCCACTTCATCCAGTGCATTCTGCACACTGGTGCACACGTCCTGGATGGCGTACAGCTTCTCCATGAAGCCCTTTCTCTCCGAGTCCTGCAAGGTCAGGCACACACATCGGAAATTCACTCATCATTCATTCATACCCAAAGAACAAACGGACACTATAATGCCCTTAAACTGGCATATTTGGAAGGTGGGTCAATATTTTCCCTTGATCCAAAGCTAAGGACAAAGTTTACTTAAGCTTAATGTTGTATTGTGGGAATTGAGAAAAAAGACATTGAAATGGCAGGTTCTCAAACCCATTAGATGCCATCCCACTCCGAACCTAAAAAGCAAGAATATTTTTCATGGTGAGTATCATCATTATCATCAATGCCAAAGAAACCATTAAAAGCGAGCCTTTTGAAAATAGAAGCAGATCGCCCATCGTTCTTATCTTAAAACTGCCAAAGGTACGAGACACACGTCAAATGGAAAGACAGACCATTACTGAACAAAATTATATGAAAACACAATAAAACGAGGACGGTAGTGGTGTGCACATGAGGGGAAGGGCCAACTCCTGAACAGTTTAATGACATTGAGACATTAACCTTTTACTAAGCACTCCATGCAACAAGAACAAAAAAAAAAAACCCACAGCATAATTTCAAATTTGAGTAATGAAATTCTGTAATCAAAGTTGTTCCATAGCTATATCTGCCAAACTTACAGGCAAATAATAAGTAAGACAGCACAGTAAGTTGCTTCTTTTATACTAAATTTCCTAATTGAATCTATTCAAGATGGTGCACAGAAAAGTTGTTAAGACCCAGTCATAAAAAAGTCAACAGGGCAAACACGTATATACAAAAGACAACATGGAGTAGTCTGTTTGTGTAATGTTTACCAATTCTTTGTGGCTATACAACAGAGCCATTGGAACTTTATGCTTAGCTCAGCCTTGAAAGTGCACCGCAAAGTTATTTTCTTGTTGCCACAAACCCTGACCTGTTCAGCAATGCAGTTTTTAAGGTAAATGAAGTTAGGGAATTGTGGTGAAGTGCTAGCATTAACTTCCCACTATTTAAATGTACAGTTTTCACAAGAGGCTCTCAGCCTGTACCTGGAAGCACTTTAAAAACAAGGTATTCTGGAAACAGGCTTCATTGACTCACCATAGGTGGTAAAATAATTTTTGAGCTCTAAAAGCTAAAAGCAAGTTTTTAGCCTTGTTCCCTCCAGCTTTAACTTCCTAATTCGCCTCACTATTATCAAGAATCCTTGATAACTGACCTAACACACTTGATAAACAGAGGTACATGATAGACAGGTACAACTTCTTTTAAAATTCAACTTTGACGACGAAGCGTCCAAACAGTGCAAAAATTAGCAGTGCGCAGCGGATCCAAGGACAACGCAGAGGCTGTCTGACCCTGACATTGCATTTTAAAACACCACACGTTTATCCAGACTAACACCATCTCCAGGCTTAGAAAATGCTGTTTCATTTGAATGCTTCATGGTTGCTTTTGACACAATCCACGAGCTCTCCACGGTTCGTCTGAACAGACAGGTTTTCAGTATGGTGCTAGTATAGCCAAATCCTCCACATGCTCTTTCTGTGACCATGAAAGATAAATAGGTGAAACTATACAGGCCCCCAGGGTTGTCGTTCCTGCAAATATTTTACACCACTCTCTTTTCCATCTGTTTTATATTATTGATTAAAACACGCCTCAATGTGCATGTGTTTTTATTTTTTCAAACATTCTCTGGAGAGAAGTCTTGAGGGACTGGGGAAGCAGGATGAGAGAAAGGAGTGGGGGTGAGAGGACAGGGTCAAGAAGGCCGTCGGAAACTAAACTATTGCCACATGACCCTCGAACCGTGGGCTGACTCCTATTTCCTGTATTCAAAAGTGGGTCTCAGAGGCAGGAGGTTGCAATAACATGAGCAGAGGGAGAAGCTTATTTTCACTTCTCTTTTATGCCATGTATGCAAACGTGACCTGCTATGTGGCCCAACTTGGGGCAAGGTCATGCCTTTCATAATCGTTTCTCAAGGAAAACTAGAATGGACTTGTCCATCACATGTTAATGTATTGTATGCATTGCACCTTTCACACATAAATAATAAAGTGGAAAGACACAATCGTCTTTATTTTTTAATTTTATTTATTGACCTCATCATCTTTTGATTTATGTCCCTTCGCATTTTTACAGCATTTGATGATCTCTGGTCTGTTCCTAACAATCAGACCTGGGAGATTAAACGTCAACGTTGAGCTCAACTGAGCGGTAAATTGAAGGTGGCACCACAATTTGGTCAATGGTTCAACGTCAACCCCGTCTAGTGTCTCCGCATTAAAGCCAAACTCATGTAATTCTCACAAAGCGTCTACACCAACAAGGATTTGATGTTGTATAGTTGTATATCATGAATGTAAGCTTCGTTTCCATGCCACATGCCGCAGTATTTTCGTGTCTTCCAAACAAAACCGGGAGGTGTGTCGGCTGTACTTGTCAGTAGCTGGTTCAGGGGAAGTCTCTTAACGATGTAATTAGTGTCCGGACCCACCACCCAGCGTGCTTCCATTACAACGCTCATATTGTGGCTAACGCCTGCCGCCGTTGGGAAGGCAAGTGGAGGCATATCACCGCGGTCCATCTCCCGCCGCTGTACCAGGAAACCCGCATTCAGTGCCGCCTCACAAAAGCTCACTGAATAATGAGGCCTCGATTGGGAGGGATGCGAAGCGGGGCGAGGGCTTTTGTCAGCTGGCCACTGTGGAGCAAGTAGGAGGCAGGTAGCGGGAAATCGGCCCTCAGGGGCGTCGCACTTCTATTACCACGGGCCTGTACAGGGAGCAGGGAGGACAGACCCCCATCGGTGAAAATCCGCGCTCGTCTCATGCTCTGTGTTGTGATAAAAAAACTCCCTTTGATCTCGCCAACGCCAAAGGTGAATGGGACAAAAAGAACACGATGAAATGAAATCATGTGAAAGAAGCTTCTGCCTGTGGATTTGACTTTTGTTATTTATTTATTTGTCTGGGACAATTTCTTTCATGGTTACCAACGTAACAATGACAGCAATGAATGGATGTAGAGATGTAGTAGTGTACTGTTAAAAGTACCTCCTTGTTTAATGTTTTAGGGCAACACCACAAAGTCACAGAGTAAAACACTGCAGCTCTCCCTCTTGAAAACTTAAAAAGAAAACAACTCTTGAAAAATTCATCCATATATAAATTTTCAAGAAGCGTATCATTAGAGGTTTATTCATTATGAATGGTGTAACGAGGAGGGCTGTCGATGAGCCCACTGGCGTCTCTGTGTCGGTGCACCATGAGGTTAATTAAAACTTGGATTTAATTACGCCTGGGGCATGAGTCGCAAAAACAGAGGGGTGAAACTCCCCCAATCGCCCTCGTGGCTCCCACCACCTCACTGTCGAGAACAGGAGCCGACGGGGAGGCAATACAATGTGGGGAATGCTGGGAGATGGCCCTTATTTCAACGCCAAAGAAATGTTTACCAAAGTAAAGCCAAAAGAAGACAAATTTAGTGAAACAATACAGCATCCAAAAAGATCCAGACAGTCCCAGAGTAAGCGCAGCAAGCAAGCGAGTTGAACTGAACCCAGGGTTCTGTCTGGCTGACCTGGAGGCTAGCTGGGTGGGTGGCTGACCTGGAGGTTGGCTGACTGGGTGGCTGGGTGTCTGCCCTTGGAGCCTAAGTGGCTGGGTGGCTAGGTGTCTCCACTTGGAGCCTAAGTGGCTGGGTGGCCTGTTGGCTGACTGGGTGGCTGGGTGTCTGTCCTTAGAGCATGAGCGGCTGGGTTGCCTGGTGACTGACCCCCCCAACCCCAGTATATGAGGAATACCTGAGCTACAGAAGTTTACAGAGTTGCAGAGTCCGGGGGGGTTTGTGTTCAGACTGCTCACTTTCATGTGCCAGAGTAATGCAGCGATTGGTCTCTGTAAAGCCCGAGTGTCTCTCAGACCCTGCAAACTTTAAATGCTGAGCTTCGCCTGATCCCCAATTTTCAAAATATACTAGGCAATATGACAAGGAGAGAGTGTCCTTAGTGTTGTTGATTGGACAAACACATAATATGGAGAAAATATCTGGCCAAGAGCCATTTTCTAAACCAAATATCACTGTAAGGATCATCTGATAAGATTAAAAACATGACTCCCACTCAGGGCTTAAACTCTCAGAATTTTGTTCCCAGAGCCCAAGCCAATCTCAACACCGCACAACCCCCCACCTGGTTTAAAAAAAAAAAAAAGTTCTTAAAATGTTTTTTTAAAAACATCCATTCTCTATAATAAATATTTTTATTTATATATATATATATAGCAGCTACTTAAGAAGGCCCCACAGCCGTATCATGTGTTTTTTTTTCTGCTGTTAAATGTTAGCGGAAAATCAGTGTTTGAAAAGCTTTAGCTTAAGCTAACGTTACTCCTGCAGTGAAAATAAATTACAAATTAGCCAAATAGAAATGCTAAGTTAGCTAGGTACCGTAAAACTTGTTATTAAAAAAAATAAAAAGTTAGAACAGAACTTAAATGCTAACTTTAGCCGAAGAATACCGCTGAGGACTACCTGTCTCTATGCTCAGGCAAGGCGGATCTGTCTTATGCTTTGGTTCAAATCCACCTTGAGAGCTCCTGTGTTGTAAAACTGCGCACACTGGTCAGATTGAGAATGAGAAAAGGGTACAGGTCCATCCTTTCTCTGTATCCGCTTATCTAATTCAGCGCCTAACCCGGCAGGTACAGTGCATGAGGCAGGGAATGCCCAGGGTGGGACGCCAGTCCATCACATGGCCAGGGACACACAGACAACTGCAAACAATTTCCCTGATGCCAATACACCTAGGACTGGGGGGGGGGGGGGGAGACTGAGGCTCCCAGAGGAAACCCAAATAAACGCAATTGTAACAATGACCCGAGGCTGCTAATGACCCAGGAGCCTGGTGCTGTGAGGCACCAACGCTAACCGCTAAGCTACGTGCCACCCTTGACGAAATTGACCAAGGGTAATACCAACGAAGTTCATCTAAAAATGAACAAAGAAGTTTGTTTTCAACATGATGCCATATGAAACATTCTGCGTTGGAAGAGAAATCCCTTTTTTAAGCGGTCCAGTGCGGCAGTCCTGTCATAATGCCATCATCAGGACGCTAGCATAACCTAAAGTTCCTCAGACTCAAGCGGCAGCTGAACGGTGCCACGCTCTTTAAAAGCCTCGCTGCACTTCACACACACAGAAAGATAATTTGCTCCAATTTGAGGTGATGCACCACAGCAGGAGTTGAAATTCTGAAGCACGACTGAACCATTGCAAGTCACACTCCATTCTGTGAGTCTCGGACAAGTCGGATCCCGCTCAGCTAGGTACATTAAAAGCCACTATTCCATTTAAAAATTACCTGTCTGAGAATAAAACTGTTTTTTTGGGTGTCAATTAACAGGTAGCCCAGAGAGTCAGTTCTGTCTTTAGCAACCTGCTGTCGTGTGGGTGTCTGCGTTTAATTGCGTGGAGCAGGCTCCACGGGGGGCCAGCCTGGGAGATTTTGTCAGGGTGAGTGAAGTTTTGTGAGCGTTTGCGTAAAAACAGGCAGGCCCAATGTGCAGCGTCTCAAAAAAAAAAAAACATAACCACACAGGGCCCTGCTCTTGAGGCAGAAGACTGACATTAAGTCAGTGATTAGAGCAAGCCAGGGGAAGTTCACTTCAATAATTCACTGAATTTGTTTAAACTTGCAGATTTTTTTTCTTCTTTTTTTTTCCCCCCAAACCCAACAAAACTGTCGTACGTAATATGTAAGGTTGTTCATGTAAAAGTGTAAAGTCCCAGAGGGCATTTGAAACTTTTCTTGTTGATTTTGTAATATCAGTGATGTCCCACTAAGCCACCAAGACCATCCATCAAATAGAACATTAAGTGCAATAAAGCATCAAACTGAAAAATGGGTAGGGGGCGATAGCACAGAGGCATATGAATGAAAAACTAAAATCAGATTGGCATTTAAAATATAAAGCCATTCATTGTCCTTGGGGAACTAAAATTCAAATTTAATGCATTTTTAGTACTTTATCTCATACCAAATCTAAACATTTAATATCACAGTTGCAGTTAGTGTGATTCTGAGCAAACTGTTAGCACTGAAACATCTAAATAAGTCTGCTGACTTCTCCTTTCATCTGACTTCATTAAAAGTGTCTTAAAAGCTCCGCTGGAAGCAGATGTGGCTGATAAGTGAAATATGAAGGGAAAAATAGGGGAGCACTGTTTAAGTGTGGATCGTTTCACTGGCCGGTCAGTGCAGATGATGGAGGATGCATGTGAGATGTTTGGGTGTGTGAGTCATAATGTCACTCATCCTGATTCCTATGACCCAATCTCTCAACTCGGGCTACTCTTTTTGCCCAAATCCCACTGAGCTGGCAGCGCCACAGACAGCCTGCAAAAGGAGTGACACCAATAATGCAGGCTTCCTTCAGAAATAATTGACTCTACTTTGGCAGATCCTGCATGCTGGTGACAAACATAAAAGTGGGAAATGGATACCAAACAAGACAGATCCTACAAACGTGTTTCAGGGTGTGAGGCGCTTCACACACAGAGACACAGGTAGGAAGCATCACTTGTGAGACTAAACACGAGAGAAGACTCGTAAGACAAAAAACTAAAAATGGGGTCACAAACATAAAAACTCTCGCTCTCTCTCTCACTTACTCTGTCTCTCTCTCACTTTCCATAAGCCAAAAAGTTTACCGGCCTAAACCATAGCAGAAAACATGGAAACCCTACTGCGGGCTGCTGCTCCAAAGCTTCTCAGTTAACTGCACCCCCAGCCATTCCTTCTGCGTTCAGAAATGCCAACGTCCCACGTTGAGAGTATCAAAGGCGCCAATCTTTCTGGAGAAGGATTTTCTATTAGGGAACAATAACTTGAGATTGGCTATAGATATCATTGTGCATTGTGCATGTGTGGCTCCGAGCCAGCGCTACATGAAAGCAGCAGATGTTTCGTTTTGAAGCCGGCTTTTTATAAATGATTTATTTCACAAGTAATCCTTGGGTGAATATGGGGAATACATCTCTTTTTGCCCCCTCCCTTTCTCTTTACAACCATGTAAATGTCTGTTAAACTCAGCACGGAAATGCTTCACCCGTCCATCGCTCACCAAGCCATCTTCCCCAGCACATAGCCCATATTGAAGCGAGTTACTACCCAGACGTCAGTGTGGGGAAACAAGGACTTTGACTACTGCTTGATTAAGGTAAAGGGAAGAAAAGATGACTTCTCTTTTTAACGACGCTTCCTGGACATCCCATACTGAGGGTCGGCATGACACATGGACGAGCGGAGTACCTCCGTGCAGCTGTCTCAGAAAAGGATCACCGGCAGAACTTGTGCTCTCCAAAAGAGGCCTGACTTCACCCGTCTCCTTGATCTCCTGATCCCTGCCCCATCAGGAGTCTTCTCTTGCTGTGACCTCATCGCCGCAAGACGCTCCCCAGCTCGCTCTTGTTCTCCATAACCCTCCACCCCACTGCTGTCGATGCTGATGAATGGAGTACGATTACTTTCCTTCTTATTTTTCCTTTGCCCTGGATTCGCGACTGCATTCACAGCCTCACAAAAACAAAGCTGTCACAACAGCACTCTGCTGCTTTGAGGTCTTCCCTCTACAAAGGGTTATGGGATTTCTGACAAATTAGAGAGACTTGAGGACCTGGAAAGCAGTTACCGGAAGGCCATTGGAAATTTGGGGCAGCATTTGAGGTGTGAGACTTTTAAGTGAAAGGCTGCTGAGAAAATCAAATTACTTGTTTTGGTTGAATTGGTTCAGTAAATATTCTGCTGTAGAACAAGTTGAAACAAAAATTCTAAGCCACAAAAGCTATACTGGAAAAACTGGCTAAGAAACTTAATAATAATAAAATATATAAAGTACATACATTGTTTAGGCAAACTTTCAGCACAAATATTAGCATTGGAATGATAAAATATCACTGAGGTTTTAAACAAAATACAAGCTTAATCTGTACTAACTGGCTGGAGTGCAGTCTTAAAACGTGTTCATTTTCAAATATTTTAGTTTGTAAAACAAGTCTTCAACAAGCAATGCTCAGTACTGCAAACTTTTTTTTTTTTTTCACTGTGAGGTGATGATAAAAGGCTTCCTGTAGAAAAAGGTTACCAGCAGTCCAAATGCATGAGACTCCATGGACCCAGATGACTTTTGATTCTGCACCCGACATGAGACAACGTTCCACTGAAATAAAAGGAGCTCACTATGATGAGGCTTTGGGTTTGACCTCAGATCCCAGATCAGCCACAGAAGCAGAAGAGGCAAACAAAGAGACCCGTTGTTCATTACAGATGGAACTAAACAGCGAGGCATTTTACCAAGAACCTAACTGCGCCCAGGCCTACCAATACTGCCAGACAGTCTCAGTGACTCTCTGTCTCCTGCGTGTCGTTGTCTGCTCAAAAGCGCTATCCCACCAGAAAGGATGGAGGGTTGCTCCCCTGGGCTGCAGGGGAGACTCATGAGACCGCGAGGGAGGAGATTCCTGCCGAGAAGCCAAAGCCCACCTCCACAAAAGGGGTGACAATCAAGGAGGAGAGGGGCCACAGAGGGTGCTGCAGACACAGGATGAGCTGAAGCGACATGGGGACGCTGGCCACACTTACCACCATCACTTGTATCCACTCAAAGTGCCAGGAAGCCAATATATCCTCAAGGATATGGCTTGCAGGCAGATGGGCATCTGTGGGCACAGAACCTGGGACCTTGTGGACCAGAATAAGTGAACATATTGTTTTTTTACTAGGGAGACAAAGGAAGAGTTAAAACAAAACCAGCAGTTTTTAATATGTTGAAGAAACACAAATGTGTGTGAGAGGGAATGCGTGTATGTGTGTCTGAGAGAAAGAGAAAAAACAAGCCCACTGATCTCGAATTAAAGGCAAAGAATCTGCCTTACTTTCCCATAAAATGCCCTTTATAATGTGCTTTTTCTCTCCCTTTTGTTTTTGTTTTCTTCACCATTAGCCAAACACGATTAAAATTCAGTTTCTTCTAGCACCTCTAAAAAGGCAGAAAAGTCAAAGCATCTTTTACAGCGTGAAGCTTTTTCATCCTTCAGAGGAAAGCAGAAGAAAAGAACTTGAAGCAGCAAACTTTTTTCATTCTCCTCAGCACTTAAAAAAAAAATCTTGTTACCTGAGGACATGTGTGGCAAATCACAAGCTCAATAGCCTGAGAACAAGTTTTCAGTCACACTTTTTAAAGCATTAAAATAATCCCACTACACTCTTTAGTCCAATTACATACTATAACACAGCTGTTGGTGCAATCGGGGGGAGGGATCTGTCACTCTGGAAGGCTGATTTCTCCATGTGTTATCTACAGATAAGCCTTCACTGTAATTGTAGATTCCCACTCACATAATTGTGCATGAATCGTGGTCTGATTTTGTATTTGGAGGTGCTAAAAGGTGAGGCATTTTTTTGCCTCAAAGGCAGGAGAAAGTGGGAGTGGGAGGGTTGTGAAATCAGAAGCCGCTGATTAAGGAGGTGGGGGTGTTGGATGTCAGGCCCAGAAGTTGCTTAAACGCGGAGCCTGACACCTCGGGCAGTGACGTGGTGCCTCTGCTGGAGCTAATTACCGGCACGGTACCTGCCGGCCCATCGATAAGCGTGGGGCGCTATCAGCCAGCTACCAGCCGTTTTTGTTCATCTTTTAAATTGCCGATCGCAAGCGCCGGATGCTAGTTATTTCTTTGGAGATACCGTCTCCTTTTATTAGCCAAAACAAGCTGGTAACAAACAGCTTGGAAACAGATGCCACACGTTGTTAAGCCCCAGCAAACAAAACACGAGCTTCCTGACACAATGTGTTTTTTTTTAATGCGCCGTATTCTGTTGTTATCCCGAACAATACATTGGAACATTCCCTGTGTTCTATCTGAGGAACTGAAGCATTGTACGGAGCTGGTGCTGCTGGGAATGCAAGTGTTTCCTATCCCCTCGCAGCAAAGGGAATATGTAAGGGTTTAAGCGTTACAGGCGTTAGGCGATGTCTGCCGTACATTTTCTGGAAATGGCGGGAATTCTCAGTGGTGGCAAGGCGAAGCTATCTTCACTTAATTCATACTTTTATAATGAACCTAACCAGCCCTAGCCAAGGCCACTGTACTTTAAATGTAGTGGCCAACAGGAATTACAATGAACCACATTTCTAACACTCCTACCAAAAAGGTAGCTTCATGCAGTATACTTAGTTCAAAAAGGAAACCTAAGTATGTATTTAATTATGTATCCCTGGAATTTGAAAGTATTCCTTTTTTTAGAAAAATTACATTTTATTTTGTCTTCTTATCTTCTCTTTGTGAGAAATCTTTGAGACACACTAAATGTGCACAGCTATCACAGGTATATGACGTGGGATTTGTATGAGGACAATGGGCACAACAAAAATAATTTGCAGTTTGGTTTGATTTGGAGCAGCTGCGTGGGCATTAACAAGATGTGTGCACACAGAGAAGGACTCCCACTGCCCTGGCCCGGTATCACACTAGAGGAGACCCCTGTGGATGTGTCCTCACCTCTGCCCAGTGCTGTACTCACAACCACGGTCAACAAAGTCATACTGCTTCCCAAGGAGATCACATAGGTAAGGCGGGAGGTGAAGCAAACATTTTCCTTACATGTTAACAAAGCATTACAGAGCCAGTGATGATGAGGTTGTGTCACTTCTGTCTGCAAGTTGGACCCAAGGTTTCGATTGGTACGACCTTAAGCTTCCCTCTAAATGGGGGCTGTGTGACTCCTTGCAGAAATAAGAGGCATGTCAGCCAGGCTCAGTTAAGTGTTTCACATGTTTTATGAAGCGGAGGGTTTTAGAGTGGGACTCTTGGAGCGAGACCAGTGGCATCCTGCGCACCTCAGGGGTGTTGGAGAAGCGAGTGAGAGGCTGTGGGAAAAGTCAACCATTGTCGGAGCATCTGGAAATTCCCAGCCACGCGGGGCGCAATGCCTGCTATGTGGGGGGCTCGGAAAATAAATGTACAGGTGTGATCTCTCGGTTCCTCCTTCCACAGTAATCTTCTCTTCCTCGCACGCAGATGTCACAAGGCCCACTAAACAAGAAACACAGCCTCACCTGGGAGAACCGCGGCATCTTAAACATGACTGACAGACTCCGCTCCGGGGACTGCCACATCCGGTAATGACACACTCATTAAAATTTAGTTAACACCGATAGTGCATGGCGCCGCGTGCGTCTAAACTTCAGCCGATATTTACTGCGAAACAGGTGGTTTTGTTCCCCCCCCCCCTTCAGATGATGGTGGAGGCTGAGACAACGAGATCTCGGGAGACAAGCCTGGCGCATCTTACGCACATGCTGCATGGCGGCTGGCGTTACGACACAAGTTGTCAGCTGCCTGGCAGGCGAAGGGTCGGTTGGGCCTTGCCGAGTAGCATGGTGCCTCTCTGTGATGTCTTTAGCAAACAACACAAAATAGTGGGAGAGTGGGAAAGAGGGAATCCCAAAAACAATTAAACAATTCAAATGAAATATTTTCATTGCCCCGCAGCCCTGAATTGGATAAGTGGATAGAGAAACTGAATGAAGAGAACTGATATTTTTGATGCATTTTGCCCTCAGAATCTGAATCAAAATCAATCATGACGGCTTTACCTTTCCAAGACTAATCACGATACCCCTATTTCACACTTTACCAATGAAGACACTGACTATATTCAGTTACTGACTATATTCTGCATACAGCCGTTTAACATATCTATTAACTAATGCAGATTAACAAAACAGATTTGATTAAATATACATGGTGTTATAGCCATTTATCAAATCTATGTGAACTAATGGCTCTTTAAGAAACCCTTCCCCGTAGACTCTTTTGTTGCTCTGCCCAAGTTCTCCTCCATTAGGAATGGCTAAAATAAAGTTTAAGAAGGAAATAGAAAAATATATTGATTACCAAACTACTCTAAATTAAACATAGACTGCCTGTGTATTTGTGTCAAGAGTGGGCCTTGTGTGAATAAATCTTTGGATATATATGAGAAATTAGGTACAAATAATCAAGCACCACACAGCTCAGAGGCCTAACCCATGAGGGGGAGAGAGAGAAAAGCAGAGTCAAGTTCTTATTATTCCTTCCCATTCAGGTACCTGTTTGGATTTAACAACTTAGCTGTCCTCATCAAGTAGCCTGGCCTTGGACTTTCATAGAGGGTAAGTGACTTACTCTCCGCACTGGCTTCTGAGAAAGACAATCGCCCCAAAAAATCAGCTAAGCGAAAACACGTGCCTAGGCCAGGCCCACAAGGGGCTCTCGCCCCAATGGAAAACAGGTGCTCCAAGTTTTGGGGGCATGCATTACCCCGCTTAGCCCCAGGACCAAAGGTTATCCAGTTAATAGCTGCCTTGCAGCGTTCAGGGAAGACTGGAGCACCAGCCAAGGTTAAACATCTGGGACATATTGCACATTCTTGCAACATATGCTTCAGGTTCAATTAAAATGAGGCCTTGGCACATTTATTAATCTTTTTTTACTTTCATCCCATAAAAGGCCTCCTCTGACCTGACCTTAATATTATACAATTTGAGCAAACAGAAGAGGTAATGAGAGTGGCAGGTCACTTCACTACCTGCAAGTGAATGGAAAAGACAAATTTGTTCAGCCTCAAAACTCCATTTGTTGTGCACTTAACCAGGGAAAAAAGAGAGAAAAAAAACGTGGCGAAGGAGAGAGAGGGGGGAGCGATGAGGGAAAGAGGGAGGAAAAAGGGTAGTGTGCTTGGAGAGAGATAGGAGAGAAATAAAGAAGAAAAATACAGCCTTTCAACTTCCAAACAGCTCAAATGAAACACCAACAGTTGAGCAGAGCAATAGATGAAAATGTATGAAGTCTGAGTCGGTAAATTGTAGTCTTTGTGGTCTCCCTGCTATTTGTAGCAGCCCGGTCCAATGGGTGGCAATAATAGGCTCTCTCTTATGTGGAATAAATATCACTGGGCAGAATCTGATGACAGGATGGTGGCCACACAGGCCGCAGCTCCCTCATTTAAATTTGAAAGTTGAAATGCGCTTATGATAATGGGCATCTTTTCAGTCCTCCGTCTATAGAAAAAGGGGGGAGGCAATGAGAGCAGAACTCCTCTCACAGAGTTCCCATCACTTTCCTAACGGTCACCTTGCAGCTCCCAGGACAACTGAGCCACAGCATGGAGAGAGGCTGAATACAGTGCCTGCTTTTTAACCCCATGGACCGTGTGTGGTAATGGCACTCACGACAGCTGTAAGGAAAACTGTCTTACAGCTTACAGAAGACAAACCCAGAGACATAATTGAGGCCTGATCGCTTGCCTGAATGCCAGTAAACTCAATGTTTTTCATTGAACCAAGAAAGTTGACTGTGTAGTTAAAGGTCGAAGAGCTTGGGGGAGAGGCAGGCCTTGAGTTTGGGCTTGAACATCCCCAGCTCTATCCCACCATTTTCCTTCCACCAAGCATTTTCCTTCCCAACGAACAACACAAATCCCTGGGTATGAGCTCATCGGAACCAGTTCACATCAGAGCCCACGCAGGCCTGAGAGACTGCTCCAGACCCAATAAGTAAGGGAGGGGGGTGAGGTTGTGTAAACATTTTCCTTTGCAAACAAAAGGTACTTCAGTACTTCAGTACAGTCAAACCACCACTTCCCGGCATCTGTTTAAGCATTAGAAGCAGTACTTTGAAAAACAAAAGAATATCAGCCCCCCAACACAAACCCTGAGGCTAATTCGCTCATCAGTCCTGTCTTCACCTTGCTGAGGAATAGCGTAGTTCACTCTACTGAAAATAATAATCACAACCTGGCAGCGGTATGACGCCGAGGCAGGTCGACACACTGCTACTTGTGCTGTCGGACAGAGACTTGTCCATAGAAAAGAATGTCAGTCTGCTGTGGTCTGTCTGAATGGCAACATATATCGAATAAATAGCCCTAAAATGATATCATGTTCATAGTTTCTTTCTCAATGTGTACAAATGTGTGGAATTTGTACACGTTGAAATGTTTGAAATTTGAAATGTTTTAAAGGTGTAGGAGTGGGGGAGGGTATAGTCTTGGCTTGAGGGTGTGGGCGAGTGTTTTAGAGCAGGGGAAAAGAGATTTCATTTGATTGTAAGGTCTAAAGATGCCTATCCCTTCAAAGCGGTGATAATTACCTTGTCATCTCTGTCACATTCTTCGTCCTCGCCCTGCAGCATGTCCTCCAACGCTTGCTGATGGCCACCACAGGGAGGTGAAAAAAGAGAGGTTGATAAAACAGCATAAAGGGGAGATTTTGGAGATTTAAAAACCAAACTGTCACTGTCAATGCTAGCTTTAACTGCCTCTCAGACCCACCCTGTCCCACTGGCACACCTACACAAACATACCCCCTAGCACCCCAGAAAGGATGGCTGCCCATTTCAGTGTCCACCCACCCACCCTTCATTATGGCCCCCTTGGGCTCCAGGCGGGTGACGTAACATGCCAACTATGTGCTCCAGTGGTCCAAAACTGATGTAACAATAGTCATTTCAGCACACTTCACATCTCTCACTTGACCCACGCTCTGAGCAGAACATGGCCGTGACCCCCCGATTCAGTGCAATCTTGCCACCATTCTCGCCAGTCTGTACAGAGATGAGAGGCGCCTTTTTAAAAGGAACATCATCGATGTAAAGCAAGTGTTTAATGAGCTCTCGGTAAACAATGACTTTGCATTCACTAGAAAGGAAGATTTTGATTTGCACTCATTCTGAAAAGGTTATTTTATCGCTAGAGCTCACAGTGAAGGGCCAGAGATGTTTACATTAGGGTCTTAATGCTGTGCATTACACAACTGTACAAAAGGATTTCGAATGTTTTTCATTGCTGGCATTTAGGATTAGTTCTTGTAAAACAATACAATAACCTACAATGACCAGATTTTCAGATGCACTTTCTTGTCCCAGCAAAGATAGTATAAGGCAGTTTCCTGCCCTGCAGTTCTGTCAGGCAGCCTTGCTTTGCATGCAAACTCAACCTTTTCTGTTAGCCTCCTTGCTACAACCTTTACTGCCAAGGAAGGCATCAGCTGGGACTCACAACCAAAAACCCAGAGTTTTCGGGTCCATACAGAAAACGCTGTTAGGCTCACATAGGTCTACCACTGAAGAATTACACCCTGACGCACAGCCATATCAGGGCAATCTCTGAAGTGTGTCATCTTCGAGCAGCTGAAATGAACCCATCAGCAGCCTACCCCCACCACCGACCGCTGAGCCCTCTCTGCTGTAATGGGGTTTTAAAGTGCCTGAGGGTGGGAGCCCTCTCGGCTGGTGTGCAGGGAGGGCACTGTGCACATGGCAATGACATTCCCACATTTGGGAATGTCTCGTTTATTTATTTAAAATAATAAAACTTTGATGAATACTCTCCTTTACAAATAACAACATCTCACGGCACAGGAATACCCACTTCCTGATTAAACACAGGATCACGGACGAGTTTTAATAACTACTCAAGGATATACCCAGCGTCGGCTTTAGGGGCGGGCCTTGGGGGTCCAGGCCCGTCAAATAAGGTCACTGTGTCCCCTCAGCTGAATTCTCTCCCTGAGATAATGTTAATTACACACTTAATAAAAGCTATGTGAGGTGAACAAAATGCCCCCTGTCAAAGTTGATTGCCCGTCCGTTCCTCATGTTCTGGCGCTGACCCTGCATTTACCTCCTTGATTGATCTCATGGAGTAGAAGTTTTGGGGTTTGAGTAATTCCTTCATCTGCCAAGCTCAAAACATAATTCCATGGGACGGCTATTAAAATCAGTTGTCGCAGGCAAACGATTCGTTGGCAGAAATATAAAAGGTTTATCTTGGGCAACTGAAAACATTCTATTCAGTGACTGTGGCCCCTGGGAAGGCAAGGGGCGGGAGGGGGTTTATGGGTTTATGGGGTTTGCTTATGTCATGTTTGTTTGTGTTGCTATAGGTCTTTTATTCAGGCCCCCTCTGTCACTCACACATCAAAGCTACAAGGTCACATGAACGCTGTTTACGTAAACAAACTGCCAAGTCAAGTATCATGAAGCCAGACTGGATATTTACTTCATTTTTGGGCATTTTTTCCCCTTTGCCCATAAATAAATTTGAAAAAATCAAAATAATCTTAACCGAATCAGAAATGGAATGTGCTCTTTTGTTTTTTTAAAGTATCTCTGACTTAAGCTTCTTATGTAAATAGCGATTTTTTAGAACAAAGAGGGTTCAGGGCAGTCGCATTGTATACGGCACTCTGAATAAACAGCGGCAGTGCTGTGGTAACGCCGGGGGCGGGGGGTGGGGGGGGGTTGACTCTATTAACAACGCGGAGCGGTTCAGCAGAAGTTTAGTCCAAAGGCTATTCTGTGGAAGGTGGCGGTGCATCCTGGGTAATTGTCCCACACTAACCGCTGCTCTGCTCTCATAACAGCTTTTAGTCCACAGAGGAGACACAACACAGGTGCCGCTGAGTAAACACAATAACATCCTGAATTTATGGTCCTTATTCTTTTGGATTGTTTCTGTCGCGGCTCGAGAAACATTCTGTGGTGGCCCATTCGCAGGGCAAAAAGGCAGAAGGGCCCGAGAGGGAACGGAACAAGGAAGACATAGAGAGATATAGCATGTTTCCGATCCGCGCTCAGTTGTCGCCAGAGGGGAGAAGAAAGGTATGAAACCACCTTCTTTGAGGGCCAAAGAATAAGCATGCAGGCAGAGTCCCTGAATTTTTCTACAATTTAACACAACATCCACTAGTGACATAAATGAGAGCTGTGAATATGGGATAACTGATATAGGTATGAAGCTGGGTTTTACACTTATTTGTAAATGAAGTGGCTATTGACAGAACTGATGAATGCCCTTCATTGTCACCATTTTTTAGTTATCTTTTGAGAGTCATCGCAGCTATTCTCTCATGGGACTGAAGTCAAAAGGAAATCATAAGATAGATTCATTTATGCGGAAATACCTTTTACTTGTCACCATAAGATTGATGTGGATGTCCTTGCCACCATGCGCTCGCACCCATCTCTCCCTTATTTTTCTTCATATTCAGAGTACGGTCTTTCACAGAAAAACCATACCGGTTTTCACAAAACTGGAGTGTGAAAGATTCACCAGATTTCAGGGGAGCCAGTGAGTCCTTTCTACAGGGGTAATATAATCCCCACCCTGCCCAGCGCTGTCTTCAGCCTGGTGCTGGAGATGGGCTGTGTTTAGTTTATGCAGTTTTACTCTCCTTTGTGATGAGTGTACAGAAATCCACTACCTTTGCTCCTAGTTCTAACCTTGGCAATGACAGGCGCTCTGGGAATAGACGCCGGCGCAGACATCCTACCCAACATGAAGATATACTCCCCCCCCCCCCTTCCTTTGAAACGTGGAACATTTTAACCTCTCCAGCTGCTACAGCCAGTCCTGCTCAGTATGTGGATCAAAACCCTGGAGAAGAGAGGCTCGTTCTCTGATAAGGGTTTTCTGAGTGATACGGCCCCTTCACCATGCTGTCAGAGCTCAGCGTTTGTGTGTGTGTGTGCGTGTGTGTGTGTGTGTGTGTGTGTGTGTGTGCATGTACGGGTGCATGTGTGTCTGCATGTTTATTTGTCTGTGTGTTTGCGTCTTTGTCTAAGTGTGCAAGTGTGTGTGTGAGTGTGTGTGTGTGTGTGCGTGGGCAAGTGTGTTGCCAGCGGTCCCAACTGCTTAACTCACCCTGCAGGGAGGGTAACTGGGGCACTTCATGGGAGCAGGGGGTAGGAGAGGGCTAGGCCAGCACACAGATCAAATAGGTCAAGGTTTCAGAACCAGGACTAGAGTGAATGAGAAGCATATAGGGGTAATTGCTCAAAAAGCTAATTTCTATTTGTAAAATTTGCCTCTGCTTTTTAGGTTTTCATTAGGAAGTCCTGGAGTAGAAGAGTTATGGTAGAACAAGGGGTGCAGAGCCACCCTAAAAGCAAGCCCTTGTAAGAAAAATGGCAAAATGTCAAACGTGGCTTGAAGCAAGCCCAGGTAACAGTTTGTAATGGAATCGTGGAAATATTGTGGATTCCGAGGCATTGCCATCCTGTGACAGATACCAGATGTTATAAAATGTTCAGTTCTACAGTAAGTACTAGGAGTTGTCCGGTTTCCCACGTGCCATGGATTCACAGCAGGCTAGAAAATCAAGACAGAAGTTTGTTTTAGAGAATAAACTCCCACCTTCAGTAACCTGCAGCAGCCCAAGCCCCCGGGACTGCCCTGTTCACGCTGACAGCAGCCGACAGAGTCGCAGCATCATTAGCAAAACGGGCCCAAAAGTTCACAGAGATGAAAATACGGAGAGGATCCAGGCGCTGCTGCTTTAAAATTGTGTCTCCGGGGTGGGGGGGCCCAGCGCAAATGCGCGACGCTTCCCAGTTGAAAGTGACATGACCTTTTGATTTTGTCACCTGTCACTGGCTGGGATGTCAGGCGGCAGGCAGGCAGGCATGCCTCTACAGAGGTTGGTGTTTTATGCCACCGCCCCCCCGGCTCCTCACCCCGGATGTCTCGCGGGCGGCGGTGCGAGGGAAGGCACCGGCGGCGTGGCGCGCGGCTGGCGGATGAAAGGCCCGGATGGGCCACACGGGCTCCTCGCAGCTCTTCGTTACGCCTTGCGTCGGGCCAGGCGCTCTGTCTCCGGGGCGGGGAGCAGGAACGCGCAGGCATGCCCCCTGAACGAGGGCTGGATCTGAGGGCCTGACAGGGTGCACTTCAAAAGAGGCCTAATCCGGGACGCACGCCCGTTTTGATTGGGTGGCGGGGTGGGCTTGACAGCCCTCGTCTCCCGAGCGCCCCACCTTTAAAGCAGAAGCGCTTGCGGAAAGAAGAAGAAGAAAAAAAAAACAGTGCATCATTTATTCATGAAGCGCTCATCGAAGCAGTTTGTTTTTAAATTAGACGCATAGGGTGAAACAAGTCGACAAAAACAACAGAAAAAAAAATCTTCAGGCATTTTGTTTCTGCCGCATGGCCCCCGGAATCTAAATGAAGGCTAAACAGTGGGGTTCGGCTCAGAATCGGCATCAGATCAACTTTGATGTCGTCAAAATGTAAAAAAGGTGAGATGGGATGATAGCTTCCTCTTCAGTCTTGATTTCACTGTTTGACATCACACCAGAGTCTGCTGCTGTACTGGCTCGTGTGAAGAGCAACTGAGTGAAATTACGCATTGAAAAAAGTTTATCTGAAAGTAGTCCGTGGCGTTTGCAGGATGTTAAACTCTTTCCCGCTCCACATCAAATTGTTCTGCTAATCTGCTGAGTGGTTAGGGCGGCAGGATTTACGTACAGTGCCTGACGATTGAGTTTCGGCTGTGTGAAGCACGCCAGATTACACAGCTGGTCAATATCTGCTCTGATCTAAAAGGAACTGCATATTGCCGTTGATAACCATTTCAATACTCCCCTCCGCTTCGATGAATCCACAGCAAAATTACATATTGATTAACTGGGTAACAGAAAAAAATGCAAACTAAATATGCGCCTATGTGTTTGTTTTTTATTTTCTTGTTGCTGCCAACCAGGGCTTTGGTTTTAAATGAATCACAGAGATATTTATCAATCACTGCAGCCCACTTACAGACGGCAGCTATTCTCCACACACAGTATCCACTCAGTGGGATAGCATTAAACTGCAGCCCTGACATTTTCTCTGTACCGCTAAAAACTTTACACTGTGAGTTACAATAACACTTGATACGTCCTGACTCCATTTATAGCTATTGCACATATACAAATGGCTTCATGGCAAGTTGCTTGTTTTGAGGTGGGTGACGAGATCCAAGCCGACCACAAAGCACGATCCGTGTCTCAATTACAGCACAAGTCTTGCCAGTGTCATCTTAGCGGCTGCTGGTGGAAATGATTTTCCACGCCAGAGAGAAGACCAGCAGACCACCAAAGCAGCAGCGCTTTACTGAAGCAGCAAAGGAAGATGGGAAGAGTTTCAAACATGACATCACAACTCCCGATCACAAAGACGAGACAACCAGTAATCAAAGTAATCAATGGCTCAGGCAAAAGGCTTTGCAATAAAGACAAACGCAGTCGATCATGCACCGAGACACAGTGAGACTGCTGTTTAAGCCCAGAACGAGTAAGCAAGGAGCTGTTCTGTATGGCCTGAAATGTCTCTACAAAGTGGCACAAAATCCAAGGGGAACAAGTTAAACCAAAGGTATCCAGAGAAGACATCCAAGACAAATTCCACTTAGAAAAGACAATCAATTAAAACTAAAACAATACACACCAGAGAAGAGCGCTTTTAAATTGTACTATTTACTTTTCACAAAAGAAGCAGAAACCTGAAAGCCATTCTGAACCACCTTCTTCTATTTGCCCTTTAAGGGACTAGTTGAGAGGGTTTTCTCCATGAGCAGACTTAATTGCACATCCACCGGTGACAGGCGCATCAGTACGTTTCTCTAGCATGACAATGTATGCGATAATTATCCACAACATCTGGTAAAGCGTTTTCCAGACTGGTGGCCCAGCTGTGCTGGTCATCCAGGGCAGCTTTGAGCGTTCACTGTTTTCCGTTCCATCTGAGCCATCCGTCGCAACTCCGGATTGGCCGTTCCACCCTGGCCTGAAAAACATTTGCAGTTTTCCGGCACGGCAGCGATCGAGAGACCTTGTCAGGAGACACTTCTTAAGAAAGTGGTGGGGGGGCAATGAGGCAGGTGTGTGGGAGCTGTCATCCCACGCTCGCCTCCAGGAGACACCTGCCCTGCGGCTGGATTAGTCACTCCTTCAGGCCCAGGAGGACTGGAAACGGCCCCGTTTATTCACCTGGATTCCTTCCTACAAGAGGTATCCTCTTTTAAAAGACAGTTAAATCCCCCAGCCATCACTACATGACACTTTAAATACATTGCATATATAATCCTACCTTGCAAATCGAGCTTCCAGGTTTGGGTTTTTGTTTTGCTTTGTGTGGCTTTTAAAGATGAAAGAATCACTCAAAACTAAGACAGTCTGTGATAAAGAGGTCACATAAATGGGGCATAACTGGCCAAGAAGTCAGGGGTCAGTTGGCTGCAGGTTGAAGTTCACTGCCCCAAAATGACAGAAGATCAAAAAAACACATTAGTCCTCATGTATCTGACACAGACACCACAGTGGTGGTGACAAGACCATGAACGACACACATAGTGAACCCATAAATTGTGTGTCTTTCATTTAATTACACAGCCTGGATGCGCTGCTTTTTTTAAAAATGGGTTCAAACAGGATTCTTCCAGCATATTCTCATCCAGGCCTTTGTAAATCGCAACTTCCCGGATGACGACCTTTGGTGAAAACACAAAGCTTTGATTTGGTGTGTTTTTGAAAATAGTTTGCGGCAGGTCTCTCCAGACGAGCGACACAGCAGCATTCCCGACCAGAATCTGAGAACCCCAATTGTTAGAGAGCGAGATGTAAACCACTTCCCACCATGTGTGCCGCACAATGGAAAGGGTTATGAAATAGACAGGGAGGTGACCGCTAAGGGAGGGGGTGGGGGCATGTTTGTGGCAGAGGGTGTTCATAATGCCATTTATGTCGCTCAACCATCCGGATATGTACAGATGCTAATATTTGGATTTCTTACAAACCAAATGAACATTCCCAGCCTGCAGGGTAAAGAGGCATTCTCTCTCATCTAAAGTGGTCTGGAGCCATTCCTACACATCATGTGACTCCAGCATGTGGTTTGTATGTCTTGCACAGATTCGGTGCAGTCTGCAATGTCTGGCTGCCTGTAGCGGGCATCTAGGGTCAGGTGGAGACAACAGGCATAGGTGCTAGTGTCTTTTACATAGGGTAATACACAGACCATATGTATCCAGAAATTAAAACCATGTGTATTCCCGACAAACCAGAAAAAAGGGACCTTCAGCTATGGGCATTACCGACCCAAAGCACACCCACCACAACCCAAAAACCAGACTGACTGTATTACTTTCAAGTCTTTAGATGGGCAAATAATACGGGCAAAACAAAATGCGATAAATTATAAAGAAAGGGAATCAATTAATTATGCTAGGCGCTAATCTTTAACAACTAATCCCTGCTCTCCACAATCCCCATCGCCATTCAGGGGAAACAACGCAGTTCGTTCTCTGGGGTTCCTAATGAACTAACTTTCCTTTTTCTTTAATTACTCTGTAAAAGTCTCCCTCATCAGTCGGTTGTGGCTAATGAAAAGCATCAAAGCTGTTTGTTTATTGCGTCGGCGAGCAGAACTCTCCCGGTTTCGCCAACCTCCAGCATCTCATCTGTTGTGGTAACAGTCGTCAAAATTCAGAACAACGAAGTACAATGAAGTGCAATGGAAGGTGGGGGTTGGGCGGGACGCAACTGCATAGAGATAGATCGCTCGGAAATACTTGCTAAATAAGATCACTGAAAACAGCTAAAAACAACAAACGACAAATAAACGCATATATATTAGGCCTAATATTAGGTGTAAGAGTCACAATCTGTTTCAAATCATTAAAAACATATATTAATAAACTGTTATTAATAAACAGATTTTACAAACAATGTCTCCATCTACAGGAATGAGTAAGAAGTGTAGCTGTCAATGCGGGGAAGTTAATGGATGAGTTGTGCATGGAACCTAGACATGATCAGGGGGGACACTGAGTCCATCTCTCAGCGGCATCACCTCTGTCCCAACCAGCGGGTTGGTTATAATGCCGGTGCAAGGCTCCAGAGATACATGGAGCACGAGTCTGCCGTGGGTTGCCTGCCCTGGAGCACAGCACCTCTGTGCTGTCATTGGTACCGTAACGGTACAGAGGAATCCCAGAGCCCAGGGAATGTACAGGACTACACCTGTCATTCCAACAGGGAGTCCAGAGCAGGGCTCACGTACAACACCACGCTTATTCCACTTCCGACTAAATTAATGTTTCACTGCTTTGTCTTGCAAACTGCTTTGCATGCAGTTAAAAAGCGCTCAGCATTAACTACAACACCTTTCTTTCATGGGTAATGTTTTCATTGGTCTGCACAGAGAGTTACTTCACCGATCTTTATAATTTTGTTATGGAATATGGATAGAATTGCTTGTCATGCATTTGTCTTTGATTACATGATTTGAATGCTGTTCCATAAACATCACATGCTATTTAAATTCAGAGGTGCGCAAAAAAATTTTTTTGGTTTCACCTATCCTTGCATACCAGTTGGAAACTAGTCCTGTTTATTCATGAACATTTCAGATTTTTATTTAAAACATAGTGGCTTAAGTGTTTATGCATACATACAGATATTTAGCATTCCCACATGATGAAAAACTTTCTCTGCCACATATTATTGTTTTGACTTCATTTAATTATATAAAAAAAAACGATTACTTAATAAACTACTTGATAACTGGAATGCCAATGGGTGCAGTAGTGACTTTTTTTTATTTTGGCTATGCATCGGTTTATTTAGTTTATAAGTAAAACATTGGCATGACCACATTTTTTTTTAATTCAATATTTTGACAGTAACTCTGTTATAATATAATGTCTATTCTGTTTTTATTTTTTCTGTACATGTTAACATCCTCATTTCACAACCAGATCAACCAATAAACCAGACTATCTATTTCCCTGTTTTTCTTTCCCAATCTTGCTTAAGAACATCTAGTCTGTGAAATGGACAGCCTGCGGATGGTCATCTCATTGTTATACAAATTTCCCTCGTTAAAACAAAACAAAAAATACACTGCAAAAAACCTTGTGGATGGCTCTTACTGAGCGCAACCCACTCACCACGTCTCCCTGCCTGGTGTCCTTCCCCGAGGCGATGAGGATGTAGTTCCAGGCCAGGAGCAGCAGCAGCGCCAGGGGGATCATGTACAGTTCAAAGTTCCACACCACCAGAACAAAGAGCTGAGGAGACAGAGTGAGATGGTCAGGACCTGGAGCGGCTGTGGTTCTCTCCCATTGGCACAGTGTCTCTTCATCGCGTCTCGCCACCATGTGCAAAAAAATAAAATACAAAACAAGCAAGAGCTTTTCGATACGCTTTAGGTGTCTTGGTGGCCCCGTGGCCCAGAGTGGATGTTAGTGTCTAGTGGCAGGATGTTGGGAGATTTCCTTTGGACACTATGTCTAAGCCAGTTAAGTCCTGCCCCAGTAGAAGATGCCAGTCCAAACATAAGTGGGTCCCTTTCATTGCTCCCCAGAACATTGAGTGGGCCCCTTTTATTACCCTCCAGAACCTTGAGTGGGCCCCTTTTATTACCCTCCAGATCCTTGAGGGGGCCCCTTTCATTACCCTCCAGAACCTTGAGTGGGCCCCTTTCATTACCCTCCAGAACCTTGAGTGGGCCCCTTTTATTACCCTCCAGAACCTTGAGTGGGCCCCTTTTATTACTATCCAGAACCTTGAGTGTGCCCCTTTCATTACCCTCCAGAACCTTGAGCAGGCCCTTTCATTACCCCCCAGAATCTTGCTACAGCCAATCACCGCATGACAGTGACGCACGACACCAACAAACATCTACCCATCGATGGATCGATGGATCTATACGAAAATCTGAATTGAATTGACATAGATGTATGGATAGGAGGTGTGTACATATGCTAGCAAAGCTACAAAGGAATAACGAAAAATGCACAAACTTCAGTTTTGGTGTGATACATGGACATCATTTAACATTTTCACATCTGACTATAATTATGAGCATGTTCCTTATGTCATTGTTCATTAATCTTTCACAAGTGAAAGAGCCACAGATGTAAGTATGTATAACCCTGTATCAGGTTTGTGAAAACAAATGAGGCTGCGCAAAAATGCATTCAAATCAAAAATTGTGTGAATTCTTTATTATTTTCTGCATTGCGCATAATTTGGTTAAAAAAAAACAAAACAGAAGGCATACTGAAGGCAATTTTTAGCGTTAAACTTTAATATACACATTACAGAAACTACAGAAAAGGCAATTCATAAAAGCCCTTACTACAAAATTGAGAATTTAAAAGATCACAGCCATCAATCAATATAAATAAAACGGCATTTTGTGACAGGAGAGATATATTGAATAGTACGGTGGGATTAAAACCAGGCAAATTGTGCTGATAACGCAGCAGTTTAATAAATGAACCAAACCGGATGCGGTTATTGCAACTCTGAAAGATACTTACAACATACACATTAAACACTGGTATGTAAGCATATATTCGTCTGTGTTTTAAAGCATTAAACATTTGAAATTAGTAGAGCTTTTATTGTGATAATCAAACAGAAACATACAGTCTGTAATATAAATAATGTCAGACTCCGTCTTTGTTTAAACACAAAAACAAGTTTAAGCCAAGGCCACAAAGTGCTTCTTCTCTCAGCCTACATCTAGCTCTATCTCATAACGTTGTCAGCCAACAATAAGTCATCTCCCATCCTTAAACAGCCTCAGACGCAGCTATGGGGGTCTTATGTGGGCCTTGGTGGCTGCCGGCCCCCGGGCCCCCCGAATAATAAATCTCTTTAAATGGGGCTCTTCCACCGAAGAACAGGGCAGGTGTGTCCCGACTGTGCTCCCATTGTTTTATACTCTCTCTGCCATCTATCAAAGGCTGCAATCCAAGCTGCTCTATCTGTGTGCTATCAGCCTTGACACGGCTATTCTCGCTGTCTGCCAGACAGGTGTGGCTTTGTGCGTGTTTGCGTGCGTGCGTGCACATGGGGTGGGGGGTGGGGGTAGGGTTGCTGGTACTAGTGCTTTTGCTGGGTTCAGATTGCCTTTCTAAGGGGGCACTGGGGGAGGAGGGAGGGTCAGTGCACAATGAAACTGAATCTTCAGTAAAATATTCTGAAACGAATGACCTCATATATATATATACTCATACAGTCAGTCATATACACATACACAATGCATTTAGAAGACAGACATTTACACAGTTCATTTAAATATGTGTTGGCACTATATCTGGCAGGACTGTTCACATACAATAAACGCCATCCTTTATATCCTAATACTTTAGATTCCAAATAAAAAGATTAACTGTTTTAAGATTCACCATTACTGGACGTTAAGCAGTAAAGATATTTAAACTGTGGTAGCTAGCTCCCCTAAAGATTTTTTACAGCCGTAAGGTGATCCATATGCTTGTTTCCCAAAACAGTGAACAGCAATACCTAAATACCTAAAATCCCAAGAATATTTTAATATTGTCCAATTTTGACATTGTATCTGACTAATATCGATATTGTAACCAAAACAAAAGTAAAAACGATACATTTCAATCAGGTTTTTCAACGGAGTCAGATTTTCATTATCCTGCGAGCAAAACAGTTTTCTCTAATAGGCATGCTCAGCGCCAGGTTCCAGCCAGAAGCCGATCACATCAACCGATCACAGATTTTTAATGAAGGACTGTTTGGGAATATGAGGAATAAACCTCAATGACTTTGCAGTGTTTACAAGCAGACACGTTTCCAGCCTACAGTCTACCGACTTCAATATCTTCCCCAGCCTGCCATCCTTTATTTGTGTAGGCTCAGCACTTCTCCACCCCGCCTTTAAAGATAGCGACTCTTGTGCAAGGCGTCGCTTGTCTTGCTACAAAAACACAAGTTTAACCTCTTTAATTCAAGGAATCACACTGAAATCGAAACAATGCCTTGTGATGTTTAATTCATAACGTATCCAACTCGCAATACCATTTCACAGAAAAACTGAAAACATTTTACTGAACACTCGTGATAAAAAATAAAAAAATGTCCTTGCTACAATGTGTTCATTCTTTAGAGTGAAATGGTATGTGTGCTTAACTCTTTTTCTTTTACACATGTGAGTATACCATAATAAATAAATACATTTACCAGTACACAATACCAGTAAATAGTATCACATTTGAAATGGAATATGAAAGCCAGTTTTTTCTAATTTAAAGGGATGGAATTCTTTTGTCCCTATCTCTCAGCACCCACTTTGTCTCTTCTGCTCTGAGGAACTATGACTCTCTTTTGGCTTCATTCCTCCACATTTAGTTATTTTAGCTGTGGGCTGGGATCGATTGACAGCTCACGGAACCTGACACCCAGGCCCACCAGAAGTGAACCCTGCCTCTATTCACACACCTCACAGCTAGGGAGAGATCCCGGAAACGGTGGAGCCATTCACGCGGACCAGGGACCATATCGCCCCTACCCCGCAACCAGTGCCCCATGAAGGGGAGGGAGATGTGGAGATAGGTAGCTGGGCAAAAGGACTAAAGAAAAACGAGCAAAACTGACTCTTTTTAAATGCATGGTCATTGTCAACATGCAGTCAGGTGGCCACAATTTAATCTGCCGATTGTGGGGCTGCATTACCGAATGACTGAGCTAATCTTATGCGGCACACTTTTGTCCTTCACCAAGTTTACTTGTGCTTCACTAATTATAGCCAGTTATATACCTCGGTCCCCAGCTCCATTTATAAACAAATACAATGCAAATTGTAGCTGGTTTCAGTGCTGTAAAAACAATAACAGTTCACATCTTATACTGATCTTGGCAGTGATGAAATGCATCGGAAAAAATCTAGGTATCTTTTTTCAGTGATACATTTGCTTTAAAAATTTCTAACATTCGAGATAAAAAACAAAACAAAAAACAAATAAAACCAACTAAATTCAGTGACAAAATTGCTCCGTAGAGCTGTGAGTGGCAGGGAAACATATTAATTAATGATCTCTTCCTGATGTGAATGACAGACTTAGCAACCACAGGCTTGCGTCCTCAATGATAATTCAGTTTCCATGTTTACTGTGAGCAAAGCTGTATGGATTCACTCTCCAGTGCAACTGTTTGACTATCTGAATAATCAAAATAAGTGATCATTAATGACAACCAAAACATTTCAAGGAGAGGGTTTACATACATCCCACGGTACATAAAAACTGGAAAAAATATGTCAAAAGAGTTGAACCTCAACCTTAGCTGAGATGGGGGAGGAAAAATCAATTCCCATATTGAATTAAAAACTGCCTTGGAAAGAAAAATGCATTAATTTTTCAATTATTAAAATACAATACCACATGTGATTTTAGAAAATATTTTCTTAATGCATACAATTTTCATTTCATGAGTGCCAAATAGTAATTATGGTAAGGAGTGCCTTATAGGCTATATTGTGTTTGTAATGCCTGATTCTGACCTTTGGAAATGATAAGACTGAAATACAGGTTTCCAAAGATGTTTTAAATATTAATAAAAAATCCACTCATATGAAACAGGAAGCTTTATGGATTCGTACGTGTTTTCTTTATTGTTTTCTATCACACACTTAAAGAAACGCACATTTTCAGTGATAAATGACCTCAAATAAGTAAACACTTCAATGGACTGCATCTTTGAATGTGGAGAAGATTTATATAATGTGGTTTATATTTGTTACATTTTCAAAGTAAAAAATGTTTCTATTTTTACATTAAACTGTATAAAATATATTAAATTTATATGCATATAAATACATTTATGAATATGTTTACACATCCATTTGTAATAATGCCTGATCTACAACTGACAATCTAATTCTGTAAAAAAAGAAAGCTTTAAGACTCTTACTTTTGACCAATAATTTAAATAATTTCAGTACACATAATTCCGAGCATATTCAACTTAGAGAAGAGTACCCGTATCATTTTCTTCAGTTTATGTGGCGTCCCTCATTTGCTCAACATGCTTGAGGAAATGTGGCACAAATGTAAGAGATTTGGTGGTGCAGCAGTGCCCCCTTCTGCCCATTCAGAGAACTACAGGATGAGGGAGCCCAAAACATAAATTCCAGAGTTTGATTGTTTGGAATTCCCAAGAAACAATGGCTGTGTTACAAACATACCTAAACAAAACCAATGGAAAAATACTACAAAAAAAGGGATGAAAACTGGGGTGCAGTCCTAAAAAAACACCAGCTAAATCAAGAAACTAGCAGGGTACTAGAGGAGAACGGCAATAGTTACATCAACAGGCCCTCTGAGTATGACGATATCAAACTACACAATCACCTTGTGTGGCCTAGGAAATGCATGCCTATATATACATGTGTTCCCATTTTTCTGAGTGGCAAATTTTTATCTCAATGCAAAACAGGTGATATGTGCTCTAGTTTCCAACAAAAGTAGCTCCCTTGTCTGGGCTCTCCCACTGATAAGAGTCCTACTTTGCTGAACATAAAAGCCCTGGTATCATTTCCCTTGCTTCCAAATAAACCCCTTCTTCTACCCTTTCCTTCCCTTGCTAAACAATGCACAGCCTATTTGCTTCCAATATAGGGCCCAATTGCAGATAAAGTTACAGCAAATTTGTTTGGTGAAAAAAGCACTGAAGCCTGTGCTCCCGGGAGCAATAACAACCTTGTCTTTCACTCATGCGGGGAAACTGGCAGGAGCCCCACTCGGAAACAAACACCAGCCAGCTTCACAATGGCCCCTTCTTCCACGGGGCTGAAAGGGAGCGGGGCTCGGCTTGCAGGTGTTCAGGTAGAAAGGTAAAGCGAGCGCTTGACCTCCCGCACGTCTCCTAACGTGGGAGGTAACTCCAGCCTAGCTCATTGTGCCGGGGTCCACGGGCACGGCCACCGTAGCGGCCGGCGGGGGGGTCGGTTATTCACACCAGTCTTTAATAGTGGGCCGCTCACGGCGGAGGTTGGCGACACTGGGAAGATTGAAACGGTAACTGCACAGCTTCTAACTGCCAACATTGTTTGAATGGGTTTAAAATGGATCAGCCATTGTGCTTCTTTGGGCCAGTTCTCATTTTTCTGGACAGACACTCAATTTGCCTGATGGTTAAGCTTGGTTTACATAAATATGCCTGATATATAATGAATATTGGGTCTTTTTTTAAACCGTAGCATTTTTTTCAAACCATGTGTGAACCATAATCAAACACGCACGTCTGTGTGTGTGTGCGCGCGTGCCGAGCTCTGCACACAAGTGTGTTCTCCTTTTCATGCACAATAGTATGAGACGTTGTTTCATGTATGACACTTATATATCAGATGTTCTTTCTTTCCAGTCTTAGAAAGTGCAAGATTTACACTGTTCTATTTCCTAGCATATGGGCTGCTCCCAGCCCCAGACAGTAGAACAAAAGGTGTTCAATGTCCCAGACACTTGAGTACGCCGTGTTCCTGGTGCAAGACACTAGAATACCGGACTCTCTGTTTCCAGGCACAGGAGAGAGGGTGTACTCTGCTCCATACAAACGGCTGGCGGTTGGGAAGCACTGCACGCCACCTCCTCTGGCATCATTCAGCGCATTCTTCTGTACCTTCTTGGCTCACGTCGCGACAGAACGGGTCAAGACAGCGTCTCCGTATTACTTACGCATGTCCCTCATTAGCGAACGGTGTGTGTACTTGTCTAAGGTTCTTTCGCACATTTACAAGTCAAAACACAGAGACACCAAGTGCCAGAATGACCTTTGTTTAGAGGGGGAGGGAATGAGAGAAGTTGAGGCCCAGAGAGTGATTCTGTTCGTCCCATGAGAGTGTTTTAAAGAGAGTGCCATCATGCAATAAAACTCTGCCTGAGGAAATGCCACTCCAGATTCCGCTACTCGTGGTGCTTTCACTGCAAACTTAACCCGACTGCGAACCGCGGCACGGCTTGCCACGAGTCGAATCACGACGTGGAGCGTAGTGCCCTAGGAACATTCCCCTGCTGCTGAGTCCACTGTGACATGCAGGGTGTCGAGGCTGCCAGAAGAACAGGAAGTTAACAGTGAAGTGGGCAGGGAGCTGCTCCCGCCTCTGACTTTCCTCTCGGTTTCCTCCTGTGGAGCGGACATGCAGACCTAAGCAGATGCACTGTGCTTCCAAGAGACGTGTCACCTGAACCAGATGGTACCTTTTACAAGGTACTTGTAATGAGTGATGTGATTATGAACTTTTTCGCAAAGACAGTTCCAGAATGATAAAATGGCCAGTTACTAGCACTTGGGCTCTTGGTTTATAACAGGAAGCAGGACACAACTGTTCTGCATCTCACATAATAACTAAGCAAAACAGCCCTTCTGGCAAAGTAGCATTTTCCAATGTAGCATTTTCTAACGCAGCTTTTTTCAGTGTAGTATTTTGCAGTGCAGAATTTTCTAACGCAACATTTTCCAATGTGGTATGCATCAAATTCAGCATGTCATCCAACGATGGGCTAGTCACTCGGTTGGTTACACTACATATAATATTGTCTGATGAGTAAGGGTTTGACCCTGTCATGTCTGTGGGCAAAACTGACAATTGGATAGCTTAACGTTTTGTGAATTTTCATGTATTTACTTACTTTACAACATACAAGAATTTAACGTGCGGTGCTGAGAATAGTACATTATCCTAAAAGTATGAGTATGTTCAATACATACACATTGCACATTAGGGCCCAACCTAAAATAAAAAAGCCACCCTAAATTGACTATATGCTGAGACCTCAGGCCAAAAAGACAGTTTAGTGTTTGTAATTTAGCAATAGCTGTCACTTGCATTTGCAACCCAATAGTAGTCGTGAAAGGGCACCATTAAAATAAGGTTTCAAGAAATTACTTTAAACGCAAAAAACATGTATGGCTTACACATGGTTTATACCTGGGTCTCCAAGACGTTTTGCAAGATCAATTTCCTGACTTTCAGGACAGAAAAAAAAAAGAGGATTGTTTTACACACATTACATGACGAGAGTGAATACACAGATAGGGTGCTAATGTTTCAGTCCCATCTGGGACAGCTTCATCTAGCATTCTGCGATTGCTGTAAACTCTAAATGACCAATGATACAAATAGCTAGAACATAAAGCCGGAATGACAATTCCAATTATTCAAGTAACACAAATCATTAATTTGTAATACTGTGCACAACAGAATATAAGATATTAAAAATACCTCTTTTTTACAAAGAGGTAATAAACTTTTATATAATAATATATAATTCAATAGTCTTGTATGTGGAGTACTACCAGCATTGTACCAGCAAATATATTTACCTTCCAGTGCAAATATATATCTATATATATTTTTATATATATATATATATTTATATATATATATATTTAAGTATTTATTTTTAAATGTGTAAAAGTTATACATTATTAATTACTGCTTGGAGTACATAGTATACCTGAAGAGTATATAAAGTGTAATAAAAATCAGTCAGGCAGATAAGAGTACCTTAAAATGTTCTTCATAACAGGTCATAATTTTCCCTCTTTTAAAAAAATACGATACATTTAAATGCTACCTTGTTCTGTATCACTCCCTTGACATTTTTGCCTGACATTTTCAGCAATTTTTGCGACAACCAGAAAAAAATAACGAATCTAAAGCGAAATGTTAACTAATCAATACAATGTCTTTCCTTTATCTGGCGATGCAGTGGTGACCCACACTTTCCGACCCCAACACTGTACGGAAATTAAAATGAGTCAGATACCAAATGTTAATGCTAAACGCGCTAGGACTGGGAGCTGCTGAAAAGGCTAGGGCCGCGGTGACAGACAGGTCCCGTGGCAATTTATGCAGAATCACATGAAGGATTATAAGTTTGTCTTGTAGTACAATTCAGCCATTTAAAAGCTTAAGCAAGATGAGAGCTCAGGTGTCCAATTATGCATTTGTGCTTAACACAGAGTGGGAGTGACAGCAGAGCCAAACGGGACTCTTCAGATGTCATCGCGAGAGAAAGGAAGGAGAGAGGATAAAACAGGAAGTGTGATGATCATTTGTCACGGCTCTGCAAGTGCTTTGCCAGGAGCCGGACGTTATCTTCCGCGTTCCAAATCACACTTTACGCAATCTGCAAGTCTGCCATCTAAACAACAACAGTAGAGGGGCTGGAGAAACAGATGTTGTCCCTCTTCAGATGAACATTTTAAAAATAAATCCATTCGGAAGGAGTACCTGTACAAAACATGTCATATTCTTCAAAGAGCACAGATTTATAAGCACTTCACACTAATTAGGCCTGATGTCTTCAATCCAGTGAATGGCCCTGATACTTGTCCTGACTCAGATCTTGAGAAGTGGAAATCAATATGGGGTTATCCAATGTGCCACTTAGCTCCATGTCCTGGAAAGGGCACTGTATCAGAGTGACGCATGATGTGATAAACCTACACATCTCAAGTGAGCCAATCAATTGGAGACTACAGCTCCATGTTGGACAGGTGAGCACTCAGGCTCGGGCTCCAAATCAGGGAGCTAACATTCATTCTAACTGAATGAGTGCATTAACAGGATCTCTATTCTCACACCCCTAGGAGTAGCCTCAGCATTGTCGTTCTCACACAGCATCATGTATAGGTCGCGCTAACGTGCAAGAACAGAAGGGCTGACTGTCACATGGCATGGGGACAAATCGGAACGCATCAGGGATAAATCAAATGACTGCGGCGACCACATTTTAACTAAAACCTCAAATATGGTCCACGAACAGCTAAACTCATGGAGTAACTGTACGTCTCTGGGTTCACCTGTCTGCTGGGTGAGACTTTGTGGCTTCATGGTGTTATCTGGATATACCTGACACCTTTCACGATGCCCCTATCTGATAAATAAATGCTGAAATGCACATTGATGTCACTGACATGGGTCGTTCTGACACTAGCTCTGAACATGAATGAGCTCCATTACAGCAGTTTCCCATTTATTCCAGAGTACAATGGGTCCTTCTCGAGTGTCATATCTCCCTGGCGAGCATGACATCCATCCCGACACTGAGAGGACCGTGGGTTTGCGTGGTGTCTGTGCACGTGGCTGTGCGGCCCAGCAGGCTCTTACCAGGAAGGCGCAGATGCTCCGCTGTGGCGAGTCCCACTCTAAGCAGCTGTTGACGTAGCAGCCCACGTTGAGGAGAAACATGATGCAGCGCCGTATCCGGTTGAAGTTCTGAAGCAGCAACTGCCAGAGAAGCAAAAATGCAGGATCAAGAGCCAACGTAGGCTAGAGTTTCCCCCTCCACCAATGTAGGACAGGGTTCCCCTCTTCACCAATGTAGGCCACCATTACCTCCCATCCTCTGTCACGGTGACGAGCATCTGGTGCCTGCTGAACTTTCAGTTGGAACTGGATAATTAAGCTTTTGCCTGTTGGGCCATTGCAGCTTTTTATTGGGGTACAAGGACTGCAAGGAGTCCTCCTCGAGAGGCTTTCAACAAGAACCCGTGGCCCAACTTTCCACAAGTAAACCCATAAAAACCACTTCCGAAGCCCATTTCCTTTTTCTTCGCTCTTAAGTGAGGTAAAGTAATAACCACAGTTGAATAGACACCCTTAACTCGCTACAGAGATTTTGTATCCTGTCAGGGACAAGCAAGTTCCTGCAGTCCCAAGGACCTGTTTTCTGATTAGGAACCTCCAAAACTGAACATAAGCAAACCTGGAAGCCGATCTAATCGGGTCTTGAACATAGCCATCACAGAATTCGGTCCGCCTGCTCTGTCATGCTTTAAGTTCTTTCAAAGCTATTTATTCGGCGGTATGGTTGCCACATGTGCATCTTATCTATAATTCACAAGGCTGCAGCTGTGAATTGTAAACAACTGCTTCCCCTCCACTGTACTGCAGACGAGAAAAACTCAGTAATGGCCTTCAACTTGCAAGGCTTTGATCACTGGGAATAATAGCAATTACTTTGTAGAAGCTCAATTAAGATGCCGTCTGTACTTCTCACATATGTAAAAACATGAGAAAACATTGGTAAAAAAAATGTTCAGTGTCATAAATGACTTTATGTGTTTAGCTGTGTTTTTTCTCCCCACTTTTTCCCACTCATTTGTGGATTTGTATCTGTTCGGTCCTCTGTATCTGGCAACCATCAGGGACAGACCCCTAGATAGCTACACTGCACAGACCTCTCCAGAGAAATAAATTACATCATCATTCCGACCCTTGACATAAGACTTTTCCACGAACGAATGAAAGAGAGAGAGAGAGCGAGAGATCAGCTGGGCACACAGAATAGTGGGATGTATGCACCCTTCAGCGTGAAGGCAGGACAAAGGGCTTGGAAATATGTCTGTTTTGCCCAAACAGCATTTTGTGACACGTTTGATTTGGGCCAGCCCCTCTGATTCAGCCCTTTGTTAGCGAGACACATTGAGCGTGGTGACAATGAAGTACATTGCACCAGTGGCACAGAGGGTTAGGTTGGCCCGATCTTCTTATGCCACGGGAGCGCTGACAGCTTGATGTTTCTATTCACCGCCCAGAAAAAGAGAGAAAAAAAAAAACGCTCTTTCACACCCTCAATGATGTCCCGCACTCTGCGCCGCTCCGTGACTTGCTGTCTGCTGTCACTCACAGACGGGGGATGGGGTTGGGGTGCAGAGCCATTGTGGGCCTTTGATTCTGCAAGGAAATTAATTGGGGCGCTTGGTTGTGTGTTATTGTTACCTGTTTAGAAACTCTGGGCTCTTCTTCAATGTACTTCTGTTCTATTGGTATCAAAGTTCTAAGCCCAGCTTTTACCTGTGTGTAAGAGAAATGCAGAAGATTAGTTAGAGATCAGAAAAGATCATTAAGAATTACACCAATCCTATGATAGACACTAACTGTGTTAAGTTAGAATAAGCTGTGTATTGTAATAATACGTTTTTGTAAAGTACTAAGCTGATATCAAAGAATACACAAAAACATATGTGTTACTACATCATTTTTTTTTACAATGGCTGTGTAGAAGCTCCATGTTGTCTGCCTTTACAGTGTTCTCTTACTCGCAAACAATGTCAAAATGGCGGCAAAGAAACACACAGTGAAGCACATTCACAGCATTCACAAAAAAGCCGATTCGGGGAGACCCGCTCGTCTTTGATAATTAAAACAAAAATGGGGCAGGGAGAGAGAAAAAAACCCGTCAGAATCAGAGCGAAGGGAACAAATAATGAAAGAGTGGTGGAAGAAAAGAGACTTACAGCATTAAAAATAACGTCTATTTCAAGAAAGATGACCCCTTTTGTTGGCCCTGTCAGCTCCTTGCTTTTCAAGACGTAAGCTTTCCGTTCACCATTTTGAATCTGCGGGAGAAGGACATGACAGCCGTCTGTCTCGCAATGCCCGGCTGAATACACTCTCTTCGCGACCTCTGACCCCCGGCTGCTGGATCTGACAGAGGACCCAAAACAACTGTGGCAATTCTGACAAGTACCTGTTCATTACCAGGGTCCCACTGTCAAGGAGAAATGAACTATCTGGGGGAATGGGCCTGGGAGCATGCATTACACTTTTTCACTACTTAACTTCTCACTTTTTTTTGTCTGTTCTTTCTTCTCACAAAATCTAATTCGAACAACTGACAAGCAATACGTTTTTTTTTGTTTTTTTTTGTTTGTTTTTGTATTTACTACTTTAAAATGTATTTATTTTTTAAAGGGAAGACTTCAAGTAGTACCATCTACTGAGGACTTACGTTTAGCAAGGGGATAGCCACTTTGCCAAGGAAGTCAGCACTTCTGTCCCGGTCCTCGTCGTAAACTGTGACCTCCAGAACTGAATGGATGTCTTTCACATTGCTGGGTAATGGAAGCGTTAGAGGAGAGAGACAGACTATACCGATGACTATAAATAAACATTGATGGGACAAAATGAATGAACTAAATGGTTTGTGTCTTATATAAAGTGGCGGAGTATAAAAAGAAGAGGGTCTGTAATCCTCTCCCTGATTTACTATCTGTGAAAAGTAGGCTACCAAGGAGCAGCATAATGAGGTAAAATGAGGTTATTCTTAAAGAAAGGAGGATGGCTAGATTATGGAACTTTCTCAGGGAATTCAAAAATGAATTTCCATCGCTGAAATCTTGTGGCGAACATAGAGAATTAAACCAATTAATTAAATGAAATAACCTTTAAACAAATATACAATGTCAATACTGTTCTATATGGATTTAAAAATTGGTAAATTTGACAAGATTTTTTACCCCCCATTCATTCATAGCTAGAGTAAAATAAGGTAAAATATATAGACTAAGGAAAAGAATGCAGAACCGGCTTTTCCCAAAAACCCTTAATGTAGGGGTATATGCTAAACCACTTACTAATTTTATTTCCCCCACACGACCGTATATTATTATCAGAAAAATTCATCAGACCCCAGCATTGACTATGTTATGTAATTTAGAATGATTATGTACTTGCTGTTGATGGTACAATGCAAAATATCACAAAACACTCTCAGCATTTATCATTTCATGTTTTCTTTGTCTTGCCTTTAATCTTGTCCGAGTTTTAAAATAAGCTATAAAAACATAACATAACATAACATAAAACATAAATACAGGGCTTCCTATAGTTTTCCCAGGACCCAAGCAAAATGACCCAATATGAGGGTCACAAGCCACAGTTATGAAACCGCTGTGCTATTTCATATAACATAGATCAGCTGTATTTCAACTAAGAATACTATTCATTATTTATAATGATATAACTATAATAATTACGGTTCAGTTGTATACTTTCATGTATAAAAAAAGACCTTAAAGCAACACAGAATAATCCCAAGATATATTACTTTACTTAACATCCTTACATTTATATTCTCCCCTATTTTTATGTGCTGTCCCAAATAGTTTTGTTTGAACTGCAACCTCCACTATATCCTTTGTTTTAACTTTGAATTACTCATACAAAGCACATTTAAAAATACTTTTTTTTTAAAGATTTACCTAAAAATATAATGCACGCATAATACCACAATCTTCCCAAGGGGATATTTAAAGTATCGTCCTGTTCTCATACATGAGTAAAATTTGAATAATTTAAAGGGAACTAACACGTGCCAAAAGTTCATACATTCAGACTTAAGACTTGATGTGAAGCTATATTGTTTCTTCCTCTCTGTATGTACAAAGGCGCTGAAAATTCAATATAAATTAGAGAGTAAGCCCAGAGACACAAAAGACACAAGAATGCAGGGAAAATTACATTATGTCATCATTGCATTTATTACTGATAAGAATGTGGTGCAGTGGTGAAAAGATCTGTTCTGACAGCCAAGGCTTTGTTTAGTACTTCTACGTACAGCACATTTCATTAGAACTATGACAAATAGTATCAGCTTGAATCTGATTCACTAATGCTAAAGCACAAAAACCACTCTCAATTAAAAATACAGAAAGACTATTATCAGGCAATGATTTTGTGCTAAATAATCAATATTCAGTTCAAAGTGCATTAGAGTGTACTTCAACATCATCACAAACATGCAGGATATCCATAGCGTATCATTGCTCATTGCTCTGCTCGAGGAAAAGCATTTTTAACATACTGTGATACTTTAGGCATGCTGGGAGACAAAGAAAAAATATGTGTGTGTGTGTGTGTGTGTGTGTATATGTTTATATATATGCTGTGTGCCCGGGTATGCCATCAGCCTAAGGACGACAAGCTTACAGCTCATATTTAGCATATGAAATTAACAGATGCAATAATAATAGTGAAATAACAAATTCCAATTTACCCTTTCAGGGAAAACTAAATAAAACAGCTTTTCAGTTTTTAAATGACAAGACCAAACAATACCAAGATAGAGTGTTTAGTCTAAAACCCTCTCTAAGACAGCTCTGCTCTCTCTTTTAAAATGTATATATTTTTCATTACAAGCACCTACAGTGTGGCCCAACCAAATCTCACTCAGGTGCCCAAATTAGGTCCTGGCTATGGGTGTGGCCCCACAGGCTGCCTTACCTTCAAGGCCAGCCTGAGCACGTCCCCAGGGCTGCCTGAGTGCAGGCCTCCAGGCTGCTTGCCACAATATATGAATAATAATGATAATACTAAAAATACTACTACTATTAATAATAGTAATAATAATATTCATAATAAAAAATATTATTAACAAGTTTTACAGTTAAGTAAAAACTCCCTATGCATCCACAGGTTATATCAAGTCTTGCTAACATAAACCGCACAGTGTTGCAAACATGTTGAGTGATTGGGGTGGGGTGTACTCACAAGGTGAAGACCTTGTTCCACTCCGGGTTGAGATTCTTGTAGACGGTGTGTGTCTGCAGGCGGTCGTTGCTCAGCTCCACCACGCAGAAGGGGTCACTTTTGCCTATGAAGGGGGACAAGATCAGAGCAGATAACGGGATGTGAACCCTTTATCTCCCTCTCTCCTAATTCACTCCCACTCCCCACACCGGGGTGCCGGGAACAGCGACAACTTCTCCACAGTTACGAAGTGCAGAGAAACATTACAGCCTTTTGAAGCCCGAAAAGGCACCAGCTTAGGCTGAAAAAGATCATTACAGTAAATTGTCCGGTGCAATGATTTTGCATGCCATCGCAACCCTTAGCAACAGGAAGCTCAACACTTGGGCTGGGTAGGATAAGCATTTTAGAGGGGCTTTGCCCTGGATACAGTCACACGTCTCACACAACAGGGACTGCAAGCTCAAGCACAGATCTCACCGTCCGAGGGACACAGTAAAGAGGATGCAACGGGTGAAGTCAAGTGTTTACTCATTTTGCATACACGTACACAAAGATGATGAGCAGGAGGTTTAAAAACAAGAAAGAGAAGGAAAGCGCAGACTACCATTGCAAATTTTGCATCGCGTGCAATATTAAAATGTTTATTTTATTTATTTTGTTTTTCTCTTGGGGTTTTTTGTAAAAAGAAAGGTAACGAAAGTAATTTAAGCGATAAGTCTCATGGAATTAAATGCTTTGTCAGTTGGTCCTCTGATACAAATAATATAAATTAAAATATGTGTTTATTTTGGCAATAACTAAAACATTTTACAACCAGACAAACAAATGAAATAGGAAATAGTCGAGGCGGTCCTATAAAATCAATCTGCTAAATCTGAAATAGAATGAGTGCTCAGAATGATAATATAATAATTTGGAACATCATTCAAAACACTAATCTGGAGCCAGGAATACGGGAAAAAAAAAAACACATAGATTATGTTCTATATCATCTTCTAAATAAAGAGTATTTAAACTGATATAAAGAAAATATTCTTGAGAAAAAGTTTTTTTAAAGAAAACCTAAACCATTAGATGAAACACATATACTTTCAAAAGAATAGATTCTTTGTATTCATTTAGTTTACAATTTTTGACAATGCACTAATAAAAAACACATTGCTTTATTTCCTATATTTTTACTGCATAATCTTGCCATAGTGTGCATCCGAACACTGTGGCTTGGTCATAGCAATAAGTTGATCAACTAAATAAATGTAATAAATAAATCTTGATGAATTGCAAGTCTTTGCTATATGCAGGCATTTCTATGTCATATTTGTTCTGATCTGGAGGGTTACTGTGCACATATGGTAAATTATTAACTGTGAATATAGATCATGCTATGACAAATAAATATATGTTATATGTTTATAGTTTAGAAAACATTTCAGTTAATGAAGATAGGCATTCTTATACAATGTTTTAAATATGTGAACAGTATAAATGTTTTAACATACAGACAATTTTGCACATTCATAGTAAAATACTTATGTTAATCATTTATTTTCTAATAATTCATGGTCTCTTTCTCTCTCAAATAAAAAATCTGATAAATACATACAAACATTCACTATATATAATAAATTACTTTAAAATAATACAAATTTGATACACATTGTACTACATACATATATATATATATATATATTTCCTAACACAGAACATGTTATTTGTGTATCAAATTTGTATTATTTTAAAGAAATGTATTATACACAGTGAATGTGAATGTGTGTGGATCCCACACATAAAAATGTATTTACAAAGTGCATTTTGTTCCGCCACTAATATATATATATATATATTTTTTAAAGTATGGGATCCACACATATCAATTAGTCTTTTGCTGAATAACAATAGTTTTGTTTTTGTTTTCAAAACAAGATGCATTCCATGTGTACTCGTGAAAAGGGCCAAGTGTTTGGGTAGAGTGTCCAGGCATTTATCAATCAGGACTGAAAATGGACATATAGCTTCTTTAGAAGACTCAACCAAACATTACTACAGCACTTAATTTCTTTATAGAGCAATTATAGTTTCTGTGAAATGTGTTTGACATTTTAACCAGAAACCCTAAACCAACAACATTTCAGATGCTCATCACAAACGCATGCTAAATTAAAGTAGAAATGTGATATCAATAGCAGAAGCAGTCATGTCGACCTCAAAATCTAAAAAACAAAAAAAAAGTACAGTCGAAAGAGGATGGATAGATATCAGTTTAACTAATGATTTGATTATTTCCCACATTATAAGTAAAATGTGTTCTCGGAAACCTTTCTCTGTTTTACTATGCTGAAATTATACGCATGGTAAAGCATAACAAAATCTATCACTATGCAGAAGTTACTACTTTTTTTTTTTTTTACTATTTTGTCCGCTCCATAGAATAAATTGGTAGAGATACAGCGGTCAAAATTTTTTTTTATTGCGATTAAATCCGATTTTCCGACTTGTGATTCCCTGACCACTTGCAGTGTGGATCCTGCAATCAATTGCACTAGCAGTCATATACAGTCAGGGACTGTACAGGACTGACATCCCTGTGGTTTAACACTGTTTGTTTTACAGGCTATTTTCATTTACTCTACGGTCCAGAGTGGAGGCACTCCAATATAAATCTGCCAATTAATTGTGCTGAGGGGGAACACAAAGGATGGGAGAGAGGAGGGGAGAGATCGGGGACAGCCAAGAGAAAGAGGAGAGAGATAGAGACAGAAAGGGGAGAGGTTTTTTTTTTTTTTGTGTTTCAATCTGAGACTGTGAGCTCTTTATTAAAAGGCGCCGTTCTTGTAGCCTGTACCCTTGTTCCTTGTCACCTCTCTAGCGCTCCAATTGAAACAAGCCCTCGGCGCGGCACACTCTAAAGGGCTTTGTTTCCCTGTCATTGTGCGGGGAGGCGCGGTGCTGGAGCAGTGTGAAATCAGAGCTCATGAGGAGAGCCGTTCCCCAGGGAACACTGGACCACGCACAAGGTCAAAGTCATGGGCCTGACCATCTGAGGGTATGTGATTGTTGGGCTGTGACACAGCGGGAGGGGTGGGGGTTGCAAGGGGGGTTCCAGCCATTGAACACATCTTAATTAAAGCCTGGTGAAGCAGACAGCCAAACAGAATGTTTTGTACGCAGAGAGGCAAGCCATCAAAATGCTGCCCTCGGTTTAGCATTCATAATGATTACCTCTCTCGATCATCCTCTCCCTTTCCCACTTTCACTTTCTGCGCCAACCCCCCACCCCCCGCCCACCCCATGAGTGTACACTGAGGCTGGACAGCAGAATGTGCAGAAGAGATGTGCTATTTACTATGTGATTCATCAGCATACTTTGCACATGTCTGTCTAGGCATTACTGAAGAGACTGACGTACCGCAGTATTCATAAATAATCCTTTATGATCAATTGGCAATGTCACGGTGTTGTTACAAATTCAGCACTGATCCTTAAAAAACGCTGACAAATAAATACCAAAGATGTTTTAAAAAAAAACAAAAAAACAGATGATGTAAAAAACGGCATTTAAAGTTGTGCGTTGAAAGAACACGAGAGATTTACATGAAAAGCTTTTTAATCCTCCTTTTCACCCGTGACAGTGGCGCTGCTACACTCTCTATGCAGAGACAAACACACTCAGAAGACAATGACATGCTTTATAATTAGGACTCCCAGAGTCTCTGCATGACACCCTGCCATCCCTAATGGGCTGCAGCCAGCAGAGGTGTTGTTCCTGACCCCTTCAGCCCCCTTCTCCCACCCAGGAGGAGACAGGCTCAGTCAGGGGAGGGAGCCCAGCCCTTCCCCTGTATGGTGCATCTTGGCCCTGTGTCCAGCAATGGACCGGGACACGCACAGGGGAAACATACACAAGGTGGCCCAAAAGTACTGAATACAGTAGCATATGAATCTATGAAACTACTCTTCTCTTTAAGATAAGTGATTACAGTTAGTAGGGTGGATGGATGATGGTGCCTACTTTTGCCCATACCTACTTTTTGGCCACCCTGCACAGACAATGCCACATGCTAATTAAAATTCTGCTTTTGTGAACTGTACTCTAAATTGATATCTTTACAAGGTATCCCCAACATAACAGCCTTTGTTTCCAAATTGTTGCAGTTGCAGTGGAAAAATCGCACCAGAACAAACAATGTTTGCTAGACCAGTGGCATCGTGCTGTGACCCCTCTTCTCGCTCACACGCACCATAACGCCCCAATCCATCTTAATATCCAAGGTGTGTGGCTGCTGGGAGCTCGGGCCTAAATGCAACAGCTAATCTCTTTATTATGGCCATTAACCTCCTCCGTACTGAAGAGCACTGCCCAACACTGGGGCCTTTCAAACTCAACAGCTTCATCAAAGAAAGAGACCAAAAAGGGCCCTTCTGCAATCAACACTTTATTACCACTTGGGCTGAAGCCATGCTCTATGGTGGCATTCAGAGGGACAAAGCTCAGAGGACTTTGACAAAGTGAAAGGACTGAACGTTTAATTAAAATGCAATTTATTTTTTTCTCAAATCGTTTCAATGAAAAGTGTTCTGAATTAGCCTTTTATTCGCTGAGAGTTAATACGGCGTGTTTCTAATTGAATGTGTCGTAACAAAGGGGGAAACACCTACAATTAAGCCACAGAAAAGATGAGAGCAAGGAAAAAAGCTTCTTTGAGCTTTGGGTAGAAGGTATGTCCTCATACATGGATCTGTGGCGAAAATCATTAGGTAGAAAGAAAAATTCAGATTGTTTTGTGATATATACAGTATTTTTTTCCCCATAATATATAAAACTATATATATTATCATATATTTATAATATCATTTATTTTTATATGACAGCAGTTTTTTATATGACAGTAGATTTTCTTTTCTGGAGCAATGTAATAATCATGATGTATTTATGAACCTATAGTTTTATGGAAACACTGAGCAATGCGGTCACAAAGTTTCTTTGGGATTGGAAAAAAAAATCCTGCCCTCTTTTGGCTTGGTATCTGAGCAATTTAAAATATTGATGACCCAGTACAATTCTTTTAAAGTTAAAGCTATGTTCATTTCTGAATAAGGCCAAAATACTCTACATTTACTCCCAGTTGTTTTCAACAATATATATTACAGAAAGTAGGCCTGTCCTATGTAGACCTAATTAAAAAAAAGAATTGATGGGAAAACAAGGATGCAGGGGAATATTTTGGGGCATTTCCTGACCAAGATGTGGTGGTTTGAAGCTGTGCCTCAATCAACTTAAAAATTTAAAAGCTCAGTGTACAGTGTACATGTACATCATCCAAGTCAATCACTCAAGAAGAGATCTCAAGGTGGGACCACCATTCGATTATTAGATTCAACCGCCATTTATAAAAGCGACGAGCACTTCTTCTTGTCTACTTGATGTACCTGTGACATCAGCAGCCATTAGACCTTCTGCACGAATGACCTTCACTTGGACCATCCCCACATCCTTCAGGTTGTGGAAGGACTTCAGCAGGCTCTGTGGGGGACAGAGGCACAAGAGAGGGAGCCAGTGAACACAAATGATTGAAGCTGACGACCACAAAACACAATCCAAGTGCTCTGAAGAACACCTCAAGCATCCACATCGTCTCCCAGACAACAGAAAAACAACCGATAGTCGAGTGGAGAATACTGTTAAATCTTATTTGATGGTATTATTCCAAGTCATTTTAAGGGCTTAAGAACAATAAACATGTCAACATGTTGATATAGATTTCCCTGAAAATTGTCTCCAATAAATGAGATATTGCTTATACAATCAAAAATGTTGCTCTATACAACAGACATTATGGTAGATGACCAAATCGGAAAGACTTGAAAAAAATTTAAGTCAGCCATCTCTTGCAGGGGGTTGTCGATCTCTACCCCTACCGCTAGGATGGTGGAAGGCTGGGTGGGGTGTGAGCTGCTCTCCAGGAGCCTGAATAGCTGATTCAGGGCGAAGTGAAAGCGATGAAAAGGTGTGAAATGCTGTTATGAATAAAACATGGGCATGTTGCTATAGCCACAGCGGGTCACTCCAAGACCCCTCTCATCTCTTTCACAGAACATACCACAGTCACTCCAAAACCCTTCTCATCTCATTCACAGAACATAATGCAATTATTAATACCCCTCTCATCTTTCACAGAACATACTGCAGTCATCAATACCCCTCTTATCTCTTTCACTGATCATACTGCAGTTTTTGTTACCCCTCTCATCTCTTTCACAGAACATATTGTAGTTATTACTACCCCTCTCTTCGCTTTCACAGAACATATTGCAGTTATCAATACCCCTCTAATATCTTCCACATGACGTACAGTAGTAATTAATACCCCTCTCATCTTTCACAGAACATACTGCAGTAATCAATATCCCCCTCATCTCTTTTACAGCGGAGTCCTAAGCTTATGATCAGCCAAATATTATGAAAACAAATATAGTATAGAACACTGTACTAATGAGTATCCAGGGTGATAATCAATCCATCAAAAATACATTAACACAAATGGTTTAAGAAAGGATTTTCATAAGAGACATAATTCCAATGTAAAATATTGAGTGTCATCTACGAAAAAATGGGAAGCTGAATCAAGTATTATCTACAGCTCTATTATCTTACATATTGTGCTACTGTCTTAGAACTTCTCCACTTCTTTTTTTAACCCGCTGTGGCGCCAGGTGTCACAGGGTTGTCACAGGTTTGTCACAACTCCTTATAACCTCATGGTGAGTAATAGCAGTTTAGAACCAAGGCAACACTAAAGGAATGCCCCCCAGAAATCAGCATCTGGGACAGATAAGAAAGATATTACAGGCGGATGACGCCTCTAGTGAGCCCTGATTGAAAGTTTCCACACAAAGGGCCAGTTGGTGCGAGGACAGTGAGCACAATTCAGAGAAGCTTGGACATTTAAAATGTTTAAATCTTGTCCTACAGTCCCACAGCCATGACTTGCTCGCTTGTTATTTCAGTGAAACTGAAGGACATCTCATGATGTCTCAAAAAAACGGACTCACTGTCAACTGTATTCAGTGAGGCGTTCCTTAGCACCTTCTACCAATATCTACATTGTCTAAATTACTATGAGAAAAGCTAGTACTCGTCTTATTGTTATTTGTGTTTTGATTTTCACTATTTATACATTTCCCAGAATTCATCTGTTCAAATTTTAAAAATGGTACAGTTATCCCACAATTTATCGTTCTAGAGTCAATTTTCTCCACCTGTTTCATTTCTGGCAGTTAAGTCAGTTTGCTGAACTATTCAGAACTTTTTTAGGAATAGTATAAAACCAGAAGATATTGGTTTAGACCAACCCAGACGCATTTATTTAATGTTGTAATGTACAGGGACATGTCGCAAAGGTTAAAAAAAAACTAATTAAATAAATGTGGATATGTTAGCCAGCCATCATTTTGCAAAATACTCCAACTTTATAAACACTTGAAAAAATGTAAAACTATTATACTGCCCAATTTAGAGATTTTCATAGATATATTTTATCAACGGGATCTACAGAACACAAAATATATACAGTTTGAGGTAATGTGATGAGTTTCTATTTTATTATATTAAGTTTAAGTAAAATTTACTACAAAAATGTAACACATAATCACAACGTTTCACTGCTGCGAACAGCATCATAGAAATTAGTCTTCTTGAGTGTAATAATTGACTTATGTCAATTATTGTTTTGGTTACTAACATGTAGGGACTTATATATCAATATAATTTTGGCTTTATTGCAATATTAATGATAAAAAGTTTAAAAATAAATACTATAAAAACTGTTGCCAATGTTTCCAATTAAAATGTGCGTGAATTAAACTGATTAGACTGATTTTAGCTTTATCACCCTGCAATATGTGCTAGTGCGTCTGCAGATATTATCCACTTTTTGTACAAATACCATATGAATCAAGCAAGGTTTGTTAATGTGTGAAATTCACCATTCACTCTTTAAAGTATTACAGCATAGTGATTCCAGGAAAACCCTGCTTCTTCGGTTTAACAGGTATTATTGGGGTGAATTACCAGAAAGCATTCAGTGGTAGCAGCACTAATTTGCTCGTAGTAAAATTATATTTTGAAAAAACTCCACACACCCGGTCCATTGAGCTTTCTGCATTAGCCGCCCATATAACCTGTGATGCTACTAATCATGGAACACAGATCACAAGTAGATACACTTCATTCTCTTCCCTTACATTACAGATGATGTCCATCCTGAAGCAATAAGGGGTTGTTTTAAACCCGTCGCTGTAGGGATGTGAGGCAGGATTTATGTATCGCTTAATGGATCAACTCTGTAAAGGCCTTTTCAGCAGCTGAACATTGCAGTCCATCAGGATGACTCACTGTGCTTAAGAAGCTAACACAGTGCACACACTCACCAACAGGTAAGTGAGACAATAAACCAACAGGCTGTGTTCAGGCTGGCTAATACCATCACTCCCCACAAGATAAAAGGAGCCAATGGTGACAAAAACGAACAGCCCTAACAACAATATAAATGGACTTCAAAGCTCTTTTTTTACCCATGAGGATTTTTATGGTATATTCTTTCAAGGGAATATCTATTAATCCTCTGTATCGGCCCTGCATGGCAGTGGGAGTGCCAGATATTGCTCTCTGCTGGGTTTGATGCACACACACATGTACATCCTATAAAACACACACATGCACATGCTAAACACACATATATATATGCTAAAATACACAGGAATACCCAAAATTTGTGTAAAATGTATGATTTTATGAAATCTAAATCTATGAAGGCTACAGCGAAAGATAATATAAGGTTTTATAACATCACAGACACAGACACAAATATATTTCCAAAGGTGCTATTGACATGAAATTTTCACCAGATGTTGGTAACAACCCAAGTAATCCATACATACA
>JAOYSI010050745.1:0-25891 GCA_025775065.1 Hiodon alosoides | reverse complement strand
AGTAGTAGTAGTAGTAGTAGTAGTAGTAGTAGTAGTAGTAGTAGTAGTAGTAGTAGTAGTAGTAGTAGTAGTAGTAGGAGGAGGAGGAGGAGGAGGAGGAGGAGGAGGAGGAGGAGGGCTCCAGCAGTTAACAAGTACCTTTTTTAGTGGCTCTTAGACCAGCTGACCATCCCCTTCTGCCGGCAATTGCTGACTCAGACGAGTGAGTGTCTTTGATTCATTTACTTAAAGAATATACCCATGTTCCCAGGGTTGTGTTAACACGACCATAATTAGGGCCCCAGATCTAGAACGTTTAATCTATAACAATAGTAAGTGAATTTAAGTCATGCAGCAGCTCGCGTAAATGGCCAATTTCCGATTGGCCGACAGGTGTGCATTATTATTGTTTATAAAATGGATTGTTCCGTGGTCCCACTGTTGAAAAACTTTACTGAGACCTTACAAGGAAGGATTAGAGTTCAGTAAACCAGAAATAGAACAAAACATTAAACAATATGTAAAATGTCACACTGCACCTCCCACATGCCAGCAGCCCCAGAAGCCATCCGGATTTCTGACCAGTTTAAAATTACCCAGGACCCGACTGGCCGGTGGGACCCGGTCAGTCAGCCCAGTTCTCTCCAACCATTTATAAATAGCAAATTTGGCCTGTCCAAAAATAACTTCTCAAAAGGCTAGGGTTTTTTACCTAACATTTTAGGGGACCCCAAAAATAAACAGCACTTTGGGGGAAGCTGTCACAGAATAGTCTAAAGCAGATGGAGGGGAGAGAAAGAGAGATGGCTAATCAATACATGGCAACCTGAGGGACAAGGGTTAACAGTGAGGGACAAACAGTGAACACATTACAGTACAGAAAGGGGGGGGTTGTGTTTAATTTAGCTGTTTGCTAAAATAGAAAGTAATATTTCTCTGCTTTGTCCTCACTGGTCATTTGATGGTCAATTTCGATTAACCTCTGATTAGTTGGGTAAGATTTAAGACGGTAAGTAGAGAACTTTCTGAGGGAGAGAAGAGGGAGAACCATTGGCCAAGCCAGACCAGGCCTATTTGTGCGTTTGGCTCTTTTTCAGCAGTTTTGTTTTAGTTTATTTAAATGTATGCTCACACAGAGCCTTTTTTGTATTTTTAAATTTGATTTAAATCAAAGACATTATTTTGAACCTCTGTCTTGCCTCACTGTGCATTTGTGTCCTTAAACCCTGTTCAAGTCCATTCAGAGGTCAGTCCCCACACTTAGTCACAGTACAGTCACATTTGCTCACAGACAGACATGTCCATGCCATTATTGGGTTTACAGGCTTTGGGTTTTTCAATTTTATATGTAATATTTCATCTTCATATTCAAAAACACAGAATACTTAATCCTTAACTTGTGGGTGAACAAATTAATCCAAATATCTTCATAATTTTTAAAATTTGTATTAATGTCTATGATTCTGCATTGTTGACAACTGTGGATAGAATCAGAGCTTAATAAGGTGGCCCTATGTGACACAGAAAAGTGGTTAATTTGCTCTTTTTTATTGTTACAGTGGATATAGTTGACCAACTCTATAAAGTAGGTGAATTTAGACTTTTGGGTTTAAATATTTCCACCATTTCCTCCCAGGAGGGCCTTGCCGTTTTACTTATACTAATATGGCCACTGCTGTGTAGGTCCCACCTCTGACATTGTAATGGTACCTTTCACCGCATTCATAAGGGGCACTCCTCTTTAAACAACCCAGAACCACCCCCTTCAGCAATGACGAAAGAAAACACGTCTTCTCCTTTTAAGGCTCTCCGGTTAATCTGTAACCTCCCTGCCCAAGCCGAAAGAATGAATCACGGCTGCCTCCCACTTCCCTTCAGAAAGAACCCTGATACGTCACAAACCACAAGCAGTTATTGTGTGTGGTATTTTGAACAGAACCCAGAAATGGGCGAGTCGCGCAACTCGATTACACCTTGAGTGCAAGCCGCAGGTGAGAGAGGGACTTCTCAGTCGGCTTGTACACTGGACTGCGTATGGGAAAGTCAATTCATTTCTGAGAAGAAAAGTCCATGGAGACAGCGATGAGAGAGCAGGATTGGTGGGACTTGGAACAGGTGACTCCAGTAAAGGTCTTTTTAACCATCCTGTACAGTTTAATCCTCCTGGTCGGCATCCTTGGGAACAGCGTCACCATCAGGGTCACACAGGTGCTGCAGAAGAATGGCTACCTGCAAAAGAACGTGACCGACCACATGGTGAGCCTGGCTTGCTCGGACCTTCTGGTGCTGCTGATAGGCATGCCTGTGGAGCTCTACAGTGCCATCTGGTTTCCCTTCTCTTCCATCTCTGGGAACGCATCCTGCAAGATCTACAACTTCCTGTTCGAGGCATGCAGCTACGCCACCATCCTGAACGTGGCCACGCTCAGCTTTGAAAGGTACTTCGCCATCTGCCACCCCCTGAAGTACAAGTCCTTCTCGGGTTCGCGGACAGTGAAACTCATCGTCTTCGCCTGGGTGACCTCAGTGCTGGTCGCTCTTCCACTACTGTTTGCGACCGGGACAGAGGGCCCCAAGGGCTCACCTGATTTCAGCAACCAGTCTTTCCTTGTGGGTCAGATGTTCCCGAATGCTCAGAACTTGAGCTTCTGTACGAACCTCACCTCCATGTGGGTGATGTACAGGACCAGCATCTTTGTGGCGTTCATCGTGTACATCGTGGTTCTGGTCAGTGTGGCATTTATGTGCAAGAACATGATCCTCGTTCTGGGAAGACAGCACGGCATGAAGAGGAAGACAGGCAAGCAGGACGGCAACAGCATGGACTTCATGCCCAAACATGAGAGCTCAAAGATAAAAGGATCCAGAAAGCAAACCATCCTCTTTCTCGGTAAGACTGTTTCTATTGATTTGAATATTTTATTTTTGTCAGTATTTTTTGGTTTAAAAATTGCATAACAAATGTAATCCTTTAAAACGGTTATTGTGTGTCCTAATATTAAACTTGCATTGGTGTCTATGAATGTCTTAGTTCATGTCTTAGTCCAGATATTGTCACTGACTGTAGCACTCATTTCAGTCTCTCTAACCATTTAGTTATAAACTAAAAAACTACTTTCCAATATTTTTGTAATTAATGCTTCAAAAGGAGAGCTGTTCTCTCTGCTCAGACGCAAATAGGAATCTGTTGTTGCATTTTTTTAGAAAGGCCATGAATCTGCAGAGTTGAAACCATCCGTTCTCTCCCAATCAGTGGAACTGATATTGTCCGGCCTTTAGAAAAACAGCAAGCTGCTGAAAGATGCACTCTAATGAAGTGTTTAGACTGATCCCTTTCTTTGGTTAACGTGCAATACAAATACCCCCCCAAATATTCTGCTGCTGCATCTGATCTGAATACCAGCTCCAAAAAGGATGCTCCGGCAATGTCCTAATCACTTGAAAGAAAACACATTAAGTGTTATGTGAAGAGTCATGCTTGAGCTGATTGCACCCCATTTGATTCCAATTCCTCAGCTTCTCCATGGCAAGGGTTGTGCTGCACCCAGTGGTAGTTCTAATGCAAATTATATTTGTAGTGTGATATAAAAATACAACCAAAGCTACATTTTACAACAGGTAAAAGTTACTAAAAGGAACCAGGATTACGTAGGCACAATTTCAGAGCAGAGCAGAACTTACTTGGGTGGATTGTGGTACTATTTTTATAAAAATGACCTGAGCTATTATAAGGCTAAGATACCTTTCTAAAGAAATACACTACATGGCCAAAAGTATGTGGACCCCTGCTTGTTGAACATCTCATACAAATCATGAACAATTGAACAAATCATGTTAGCCCCCCTTTGCTGTTATAACATCCTCCATTCATCTGGGAAGGCATTCCACTTGATGTTGAAACATTACTGCATTACTGAATGGACTTCCATTCAGTCACTAATTCAGGCATTAATGAGACCGGGCACTGACGTTGGGCAATTAGGTCTGGCTCACAGTCTGCGTTCCAATTCATTCCAAATGGGTTTGATGGGGCTGAGCTCTGTGAAGGCCAGTACAACTTTTGTATGGACCCTGTTTTGAGGACTGAATCAGGAGCCTCGGCCGAACCATGAAAAACAGCCCCAAACCATTATTCCTTTTCCACCCGACTTTACAGTTGGCACTATGAATTCGGGCAGATAGCGTTTTACAGCCAGATGCTGAAGCATGATTCATCACTCCAGAGAATGTGTTTCCAATACCGACGAGCTTTACACCACTTGGCATTGCACATGGTGATCTTAGACTTTTGGATATGGAAACCAATTTCATGACGTTCCCATCGAACAGTGCTTTTGCTTCAACCGAGGACAGATGATTGTTGAAGATATGTGCTTACAGCGGTAAATGCCGACAAATATCAGAATGCTGACAATTAAGAATATATATTTTGCCAAAAAGGAACAAGACAGAATTAGCAACCTGGATCAAAGCATGCTTAACAGATGCACCACTTGTTTCAATTCCACGGAAACTTTCATAGTTGGCCCTACTACAAACCTGTTAATTATCACTTTCTAACTTTCTTTTAATAGCCTTGTAAATGCACTTCCATACTGGCCATACTTTTGCCTATTCACATTAGTACAAGTCCAACTGGCATGGAGGCTACAGCTCAAATATACGTTTCTCTGAATAATTTAGTATCACATCAGTTTACATCTGATATCCACTATGCAATTTCCATCCTGCTGCATTAAAATAATGCAAATTACTACATTAATAATGATTATGTCAGATGTTTTAGTTGTTACAAAAAGGTGGCCATTACAGGAAGCAAATTTACTATTTTTATATCCAGACTGCAAGCTAATGCCACACAAGCGAAGCTAACTGTAGTATTTTCGTATTTGGGACAGTACATATGTGTGGGGGAGATCAACTTGTGCGGTTTAACCTGAAGTATGTAAAACCCTGATGTTACACACTCTGGTTTGCGATCCTGTGGAAGGAAATTATAAGAAAGTGAAGTATATCCTGTGTGTGTTTCCTCTAAAGTAATATAAAAATGTTAATCAATAATGTAGCCAAAGGATGTAATCAATCACATACACTTGAAATGATAACTACCGAGAACGAATGGTTAGACTAGACAAGAGAACAGGTGCACTGAAATCCTGTAAGGAAGTTGTAAATAAAGTATGAAATTAAGAGCAGTAGTTTACAAAATGCCGTTGTTAATAATTTCACTGTCAATCAATACTATTTCTAAACCTTAATTCATACAAGGTAGGTTGAGTGGGGAATTGTTTTCTCTCTTGTAATGATCATTATATGGTTTCCCCTCAGAAACTAATGAAGTAGTAGCAGCCATTTTTCTAAAGTCTTCAAAATTGTCGTGTTAACACGTACGAACGTCTTAAGACGTACGAAATGGGTTTTGGAACAAATGGCGTGACGTTCGGGTGTACCGTGTTCCGTGTCAGGAAACACCTGGAAGTTTTGCACAAAGGTTAAAAAAAAAATTAAGAAGCGTATTACTTAATTAATTTTTTTTTTTTTATTCAACAAAATTACTAGTAAAAGAACTCGTAAAAATTAATCATAAAAATGTACTAGATCCACATATCTTTGCCAGATTAATTTATATCCCATGAACTAAGAAGAAAATTATATATTCGTCAACCGGGGCGATTCCTCCGTTTCATCGTTGATGAAACACCTGAACTTCAAGAAAAAAATAACAAGAACGGTTCAGAGGCCGTATAATAAGAGCTATTTCGGTTTTCATGGACAGAAGACGCTGCTTGCCCCTTACCTGAGTGTCTTATTGAAAGACGCTGGCAGGCCCAGTTTTCCTACTAACCCTCCAGATTCTTAACCGTCTTGCTGTTATCCAATGAATTTCAGTTCGTTGTTTGGTACAATTATTTAATACATATTATTCTATTTAAAATAAAGTTACAAATATTACATTCATAACACGAATAGCAAGGATGCAGTACGCCAGATCCAGAGCTACGATTTTTTCGAAATAGTTGAGTTGCGCAGATTTTGCAATTGTGTGTGTATTTGCTGTTGAAGACGAGGTATTATTTGGATAACTCGATTTGAAACATTGAGACTCGGTAAAAATCGGAATTCACAAGAGGTTCTTTCAGCTAACCTTTTTTGGACTAGTAAAAATCTATTCCTAGCTACACCTCTGAAATATGAAATTATTCGATCCTTGTTTAGCAATGTGTTGCAAACCTCTTTAGTAAAACTGTAGTCTAGTCTATTAACTTTTTTTTTCAGGAAATCAAACTTTATTTTTTAGAGAATAAAATAGGTACGCCGGTTAATAAAAATTTTTTAATTAAAAAAAAAAAATTTTTTTAGAACTTTTTTATGTGTCACATTATTTATGATTGGATATTGCTATCGTTTTGATTTGTACTCAATCACGTAGTGTATCAGTAAAATTACCTATGATGTGGTCACACACTAAATCGAAACACAACTCTTATTTGCTGCAAAAAATGCAAACTATTTTTTGGTAAAGTCGGTAATATGTCCAGGATGTTCACTAATTTGTTATTTGACTGACACAGAGGTCATTCAACTGAAGGCCACAGAAGCACAGACATTGGGTAAGAGGGTTGTTGTGTGTAGGGGACATTCCTTTGTAATGACCACCTTATCTGTGGGTGAGCTCTCGGTTGTAGGGAGTCCGGGAAGAACAATTTGGTTTACTTCCTTTTAATCTTAATACCACAGTTTCCTATACACTCAGTTCTCTTTTTGTACTCTCTGAAGGTGTGTTGTTCTGAGCATACAAAAATCACAGAACAAATAAAAATATAACCATACCTAGCATTAAAAAAAAGCATGTAAATATTATAAAATGCTACCGACAGTCTATCATTTCCCCAATACATCTGGTATAACAAAGTTGCATCTTCGCCAGAGACAATGCAGTGAACCTCTACCTTGGGTCAGTGGGCCCAATGTCAGTGTGTGCTTTTTAAAATGCTGATTGGTATTGTGGATCAGAGGGATGGACATATACTGGCTGGACAAGGAAATGCTACACTAGACTAACTGGCCTTTTTTAGGGTTATTCTGGCTGCTTTGTGCGACAAAAACGGAGATTTGTAGTCCTATGAAATATTGATGATAAAACAAGGTGATAGCCTATAATGAATTAAAACAGTCGGGTTCAAGAGTGTCTGAAAAATGTATAGTACCTAGAGTATCCCAGAAGGTGGTGCTCCCTTGGGTTTCATAAAAGTCAGTCTGGCGATATGAAGCATAAAACATAGTATATTGTCATGCTCAGAAATGAATGGATGTAGGGGGCTGATTCTTTTTTATAGCCTTTTGGGCTTTTGAACCACACACAGGCTACCAAAGCAGGCTTAATACCCAAAGTTCTGAAAGCAGGCTTAATACCTTAGCTCCCTGAGCTAAGATGACAGACAGCGGATGTGGACTTTAGCGAAGAACATTGTAGTACAGTACAGAGCACAGCAGCCAGTACATGGACATAGGCACTTGTTTTATGGTAGGTATTAACAGGCAAACATGTAAGTGTTTCTGTGTATGCGTCTGTGTGTGTGGCTGAAATAAAGTACTGTAAATGCACACTAACTCCAAAATATAATGCTAAACAACAGAACTAGAAAAACTTAAATGCTCATACACAAATGAAAGTAATACAATATACATGCAGTGCAAACTTGCTGCTCTATACCGGCTACTGATTAAACTCCAAAGCTATACTGAAACCTAGTGTGCTCAATAAAAACTCAGATTTGGAAAAATTACTATCTCAACATTTTTATGAGCCCACATTAGCTAGATAAACATATACACTTCATGTATCATAAAGCGCAAGGGCCTAAATAGCAATGTCTTATAGGGATCATATAAGTACCTAGGTGTTCACCTTAACAATAAACTGGACTGGACTGACAACACAACAGCACTATACAAAAAAGGACAGAGCAGACTATCTGCTAAGGGGACTTAGGTGCTTTGGGATCCAGGGGGCTTTACTGAGGACTTTTTTTGATTCTGTGGTGGAATCAGCCATTTTCAATGGAGTGATTAGGAAGGCCAGCTCTGTTCTGGGAGGCCCCCCTGGCACCATGGAGGTGGTGTGAGACAGAAGGATAAATTATCGTCCATGATGGAGAACTCATCCCACCCTATGCAGGATGCTCTGAAGACACTGGGCAGCTCCTTCAGTGATAGGCTGCTGCACCCGCGCTGTGTCAAGGAGAAATACCGCAGGTCTTTCCTTGCTGCTGCTGTCAGACTTTACAATCAGCACCGCTCCCAGTAGACTGCAATTATAATTGTTTATTATTTTCTTTATTTTCTTTATATTTAATTACTGTTTGTTTTATTTAGAGTGTATGTTTTTTTTTTGCATCTTTTGCTGCTGTAACACTGTGAATTTCCCCTGTGTGGGATTAATAAAGGATTTTGAATTTGAATTTGAATTAATATAAACATTTAAATGCCTCAAATATTACTGAAACATTAAATGTTTGCCTTTGCTAGACACAGAGGAGTCTGGAGAAGTTTATTTTTTACATTTTACGGCTGACTGTGCTAACTAGCTAGCGAAAGGCATAACAGAGTAATCAGTCCCCAGCCAGTTCAGGAAGAACAGACAGAGAATATATCACTTACTAAAGCTCGTCTTTACTAAAGCCCGCCTCTTAGCCTCTAATTGGATCAACTCGACTATCCATCAGCGGTAATCCCCCCAAACAGAACATAACCGAAATAACTAACCCGAACCATGGGAGAATTAGTGATTAACTATTACTCTCCAGTGGTTGTTACCCTACCGTTTTTTCCACTAGCTCCTTGTCCTCAAGGAGGCAAAGTACGCTGTATTGCTGCAAGGTTCTTCTAGGGTCTCCTTCCTCTTCTTCCTGCTCTGTGAGAGCACACTGTGTTTGGGGAGGGAGGGGCTGTGTCATGTGAGAGCTCTTGGCTCACCTTATTCACTAGGTCCAATGTTGGGTGGTGGTTTGGGGGACATGATTCTCCTGAGCTCCTGTTAGTACAACCCCTGGTAAGGAGCCTTCTTGTGCCGAGGCCAGTATATCCTCACCCACTTGAAAGTGACATCTTTTATTGAGCAGATTGAATTACTTTTTCTGTCTCCACCCAGTCACTTCCAACTATTTGCAGTAGCTGCCCTTTGTATTCTGGGCCATTGGTTGGGGGTGTAATCTCTAGTGCCCTTCCAAAGGCTAATTGCACAGGAGTGTGTAGCTCACCGGGCAAAATCAGCAGAGGGAGGATGCAACCGGAGGACCCCTGCAGTGTGGAATAGGAACAGCCGGTATAGGGGCTGTTCCCACTCTGGTCCTCAGTGACCAGCACTGAGAGCTTTGTGGCTAGTCTGGATGAAGCGCTCCACCAGACAATCACTCTCTGGATGTAAGGTAGTGGTGAGCATCTTCCTCACTCTGAGTTCCACAGTAGTTAAAAGAGTGACTTGAAGTTGCCCCCATGGTCTGAGTGGACTTCTGCAGGAGCCCCAAAGCAAACTAACATCCCCTCCAGGAGGCGGTCTCAGACTGTGCTGGACTCCTGATAGGGCACGGAATAGGCTTCTGGCTACTTAGTTAAATAATCCATCCCCACAACAATGAACCGGCCCTGAGAATCAGTGGGAGTGGCCCCAGCACGTCCACCACCACACGGTCCATGATACTGTTGTAGAGGGGCCCGGCTCCGGTCCCATAGCTTTTGGGGCTTGGCTGCAGAACTAACAGTGCATACTAACAATGAATAACGCTTTGTACATTTCTACATTAGGCGGGCTAACAGCAGGCTAATATTTGTATACATACGATGTATGTGTGAGTAAAAAAAAATTATAATTAGAGATGATGGGAAAGATATGGGTGAGACCAATCCACACTTTGAAACAATTCTGTCAGGAGAGACACCAGGGTTTGGATTATTTACAATTACTCAAGCCAACTTCAGAAGTTAATATAACTGTACTTCAGTCTTCACTATCAATAATTTGAGTCAGAGCATAAAGCTTTCTTCATTAAGTTAAATGTAACCGTCTTTGTTCTCTTCAAATATGTCATAATTCCGATACCTCAGAGTTGGTTAGTTAGCTGAGTGCTCGTTAGTGACTAGCTAGTCAACCAGAGTCTGATCATATCTGCATCACTGCAAATGCATGTTGTTACCTGTTTTGTTTGTTTTTAGCCTTTTTAGCTGGTATTCACTCAAACTTTTGTTTGCCTGTGTTTTGCTTGTTCAAACGGTGAGATTATCCTAATTAGCTTGCTAACTAATGAAGCACAACTTGCTCTTCCATCAGTGTCTGGAACCCTTGAAATGTAATTATCCTACATCTCCCAGTGGTGTATTTCTGATGATGTCTTACTGTAAACTTCAGTCACAAGTATAAATCTACAGATCTGAATCTGCAGTGTGCATCCACTCTTAAAGCATTCAACAATGTATATAAGTAAATATAACCACAACTGATTCGAAGACATTAAATTGATAAAGAAATAAAGAATCTTGTGGTTATGAGCCAGGGATCTCTAATGCTTGTCATAAAATGCTACAGTGTGCACAGTGTTTACACAGATGGGCTCGAGTAAATTAAATGTTTTCCTAGTTTAACTTATAGGGCGGAAGTGGACAGTTCTAACGCAATGGGTCACGACTGGGTCAGGGATTCAAGACATCAAGAAAAGAGAACGGTATCTGCATTATTATTTCACAATTACATGTATAGAGAACATATGAGCATGTCGGATCTTCTACGGGATTGGGTACCCCTCAGTGACTGCCCAACCCCCCCCCATAGTGCTGCGTTCACGTGCCGTATTTCTTTATTATGACGTTTTTACACCTCATACAAGCGATGTTTTAATAGCTATAATAATGGCTATAAATTGGAAAGCCTATATGTTTTCCCCAAGGCCAAATAGTTAAACCTTCAATAAAATAATTCCGCTGCCTGGATAGTTGTGTAAATGGATAACGATGTATTCGAGCAGGGAGGATTTAAAGACATTTAAAATTCATTCCTAAGTAATTTTGCGCATGTTATTAAATTTCGGGGATTACAAAACGTTACTGTGCGTAGTCGACGGTGCGGCCCTGCATGTGTCAAAGAGAACGGCAGACTAAATAATAATAATAATAATAATAATAATAATAATAATAATAATAATAATAATAATAATAACATTTTATTTAGTTTTATTTTTTTTAAATCATTGCGTTTTCGATGGCCGTCACTGGGGTTGGATTTGGTCAAATTTTTGGCTCAACCCAAGCTCAGTGACAAGTAGTTATCACAAATGTAAAAAAAGGCGAGCATTGAGTGGTTTGTAACGTTTATTTTGTTACATAACTTCCTAATTAACAAACTGAGATAAAAGAATATTCACACTGTAATGTTCCAGTGAAATTTGAACTCTGGTCCGCATCACTAAATGGCCCATACTTTAAAAGAAGGCTTTTGGATTGTTACACTGTTTTAACCAAGCTTCGTACATCCATTTAGGAGATGCATGTTACATAATGGTCGCCAGATAATTCAGTGTATCTGCAACTTTAAATGTAATTACCTGAAATGGTTAGCAAAGCTTAATATGTGGTTACGTGGTTGTCTGGCAGGTAATGAAGCAGCAGCCTAGTCTTTAAAGTTGGGTAAAACCGTACCTATATCTACATTTACGTTTAACGGGATTGTTAACAGTAGGCCCATATGTGTGTTACGTATTAAAAGACTAAGTAACAGTATATTTGTGTTGTTTTCGAGACAGTTTTTGGCTTATCTTATAATTTAATTAAGTCTATATTTAATGGCCAAAGCTCATTAATACGACCAACAAAATGTATTACTTCGTTAGTTTGTAATATTAAGTACCTACAAGCAGTTTCCAAGCTTTAGGTAAATTCGATAATGCACGGTGCTTTTCTCCAGCAGGTGGCGACAAGCCCATAGGTAAGGAGATGAGATTCGATACCAAGGCGCATACCGGCCGTAGTCGAAAGTACAACCGATCCACTACGTGTAGACGGGACGCTAGAACCCCATTGTCTCCGAGTTTAAACATTTAATTACAACATCACTTGGCACCGATATGACTGGATTAATGCATGTGGCGTTATTGACCAATTACAAAATTGGTTGTCTGAGATTTGAAGTTTTTGGGTCATATGATTTTGGGGCCATACTGCTGGGGTCTAATTACCAAAATATAAAATATATTTAGCAATATACATTTTCCCATTTATTTTAGGGAATTTTAAAAAGGCAGGATCTATACGCCACATTCCTACATAAAAAATAAAACGACAGCAGAGAAACTGGTTTTCTGTAGTCCATCACGATGACGGACAATGTGAGATTTCTTGCGTCATACTTAGCTTTGGGAAGTCAAAGGGCTTCTACCTGTGGTTTATTTTAATCAATTCCTCTGGCCAGCGCTTCTTGAGAACCCGTTGATTAACTTGATAGAACAGTTTAAAGACTCTTGAAACTGCGCGATATTGCATAACAGTGTGGGCGAAATTCACCAGAGGTAATGTATTAGTGCATATATTGAGGTCAGTCGAATGACAGATGTTTGTCTATCGGCCTATACGCTTCATACGGTGCATTATTGAATATTAGTTCCCATTTTTATGTTCTATAATATTTATTTGTTTAATTGATACTACTAAAAAGGTTTGAGAGTTTTGAGCACTTTTGTGCTTAAAGATTGTAGTTTATTTAACGTTTTATTTCCACTGGTTTTTAAAATACACATTTTATGAAATTATTTAACGAAATGTTAAAAAAAATACTAAAATATAAAAGTGTTAATGTATTGTCAAGTCAGCCTCCACTAGCCTTGTGAATTAAAAAAAATCATTTTAATTTTCTCTTTTTGACGACCCCTGTTGCTTAACTTTAAAATAGTTTTTAATCTGGGAAGTTCTGACTTTGAAGACTAATTAAAGCAGTACTCATGCTAGGTGCGTAACATAAACATCAGAATGGGACAGAAGGTTAATTGCTGTAGACCTTTCTTTAAAATTTACAGTCTACGTTTATTTTCAAATACATATTCATTTTGTTTCCCCCGTAAGCATTTGCTTTGTGAACTTTACGATCAGCTTGGGACTCGTATGTTCGCTGCCTTTCTCTCTCGCACATGCCCTCCCTTGTCTCTGAACGCAATCCAACTTGGAGCTTTTCTGCCGCAGGAGTTTGCTCTTTGACGCAAACACAGATGAAAAAAGGCGAAAGAACGAAAACAATCGATATTCTCCGCTGTTCCGCCCGTCTCCTCATCCGCCAGTCTTCCAGCGCCGCTGACGAGTCCTCGTGTGCTGCCTTGCGGATGGAGGCCCTGGCGGAGTGAACCGTGGGATGGTGTGGGATTTGAGCCTCCGTTCATTTTCACGAAGTGAAGCAAAGATCAAACTCATTAAAGCAAAAACGCCGTGGGTGTGAAATATCAGCGTCTGCAGTAGGACCTCAGGACCTTGCGATCTCTGAGAAGTTTAAGGTCTGTTTATCAGCGGAGTTATGTTGGCGCTGCAAATGAAAGTAATGACTGCGGTTTAATAACGTGCACTGTGTGGAGTATTGCTATTATTAACGTGTTCATTTGAGTAGTACGTGACGCGTGTTATTTTAAGTGGACGCGCTTATCCAGCGTCACAGTGTGAAACTACTGACTATGCCCCGGGCTTGTTTCTTTGTCATCTCAAAGGGGTAATTTGTTTCACAGATGTTTAGCAGAAATCTATAAATACATTCATAGATTTAAAAAAAAGTGGAGCTGCCACTGTTCCTTTGTGAATAATGCTTTCTGCCACCATCATGCGATTTAGACGGTAGTAAATAATACTGGTCCAGCTTGTGACCGAAGTAATGCTGCCCAGCTTTAGGGGTTTGTGGGGTAAAAGGTTATCATATTTAATTTATTTAGGAAGTATAATGTGGGTGGCTTCCCTTTTTGCAAGTAGACAAACCTCCTGAAGTCATAATGCAAAGTTTTGTGATGTGCACAACAGTCTTCAGCATCATTGAAATCTCCAGCCCACCAGCTAAATATTAAATACAAACTGCATGGCATGTTTGAAATATACTTTTCATGTAAAATGATTATCAGTTATATTTTTGTGTTTATTAATGTAGATTTATAGATTTTAAATCGGATTCACCAATTCGAGAGTAAAATATATGCATTGAACAGATGCAGTAAAATTCATGCAAATGCTGTTGAATATGACAATACTAATGTTCTAGTCAATTACTTGTCCCTGCCTGATTCCTGTGTCTCTGTGGTCAGGGGAGGGCTCGACAACTGGCGAGAACTGCACATGAGAGAAAATACAAGATCTCAGAGCAGGTAATGAGAGATCCTTCTAAAATATAGGAGAGTACATCGCCAACGCTCCCCACCTCAGGCCCCTACCCAGGTATAATAGGTTAGGGAGGAGACATGTGTTAGTGAAGAAAGAAAAAAAATATGTACACCAGAGGCCATGAACGCAGAACAAGAGAATAGAACAGCATGTGCCTGAGCCTGGGCTTATAGCATCCCTGATAGATCAAAAAAATAAAAACACAGAAAATAGTGATAACAGGCTGGGCTCTCGTGAGGGAAGCTCGACATCACCACTGTCACGGTCACGACCCTCACTGCACGGCTCTCCCTCCTGTCTCTCCTTCAGGCTGAAACCAAACTTGCAACAAGGACTGTCGACCTTAACTCTAACAAACCCCTGAGAAAAAGCAAATGAACCATACCCGACGATGTCACAAGTCATGATGACTTAAAAGACGAAAAACGAAAAGAAACCCTTGATGAGCCGGCTACTACACCAATGCTGCTGTGTTGGGTTAGCAGGGAGAAGGATGACTTGGTGTTGGCAGGGAATAATAGATGGAGATGGGTTAGGGTTGCCAGGGGATGTTTTTATTATACTATTTTTGGTTCAGAAAAATAGAGGTAAATGGCTGTTGTATAACATTTGGTTCTGAGGAACATTTAAAATGCTTAAAACTCCTTACACAAGACTCTACTTCCACCAAAATAAAAGTCACATCGCATTTTTGTTTGCGATTATACCACACTGTTCGCACGGGTACGAGAGACAACGCAAAGTCAAACTGTTGGCTGGAAAACAGCTTCAGGAGTTGGTTCCGCTGTCTCAGCGCCCTCCCAGCTTCATACAACACAGCACAAGCACAGCCCACAGCCCACAACTCACCCACCCGCCATCGTCTGTCAGATCCTCACCCTGTTTCGCTGACCAGTGACTCCATGCTCTACTCTGTTCTGTGGACAGAAAGAACATAACCTTCTGTGTCAAGTGGGTTTAGAATTGAGTTTATTAAAGGCCCAAGGGCTTTCATTTAATTTCATTAACAGGGTCCTAAGAGGGCTTTGGAAGTATTGATAGTCCCAATGACTTTGTTAGTATTGACAGAAATAAATAACTGCACTCACATAACGGCTTGGGAAAGCTCGCATATCAACTGGATATGTGCATAACGAAGAAATTCATCAGCTAAGTAATCAATTAAAACACTTTCACTAAGCTTTATTACCTCCCATGCCAGTTAACCAAGATTCAATGTCTGAAAATTCAGACATCGATGTCTCATTTTCTCCGATTCTGTCAATCAATACAAGTTGCTCGCTGTAAAGGGAGACCCGGTCCACCACAGAGCAGATGCTGGGTTAAATAACAAGAATTGTTACTGGGGGGGTCTGCAATATTCGTACATACCTCTGTTTTACGGGAGAATAAGACAATTTCATCCGTAATGTGGCCTGTATCGTATCGTGAGTACGGTGGGAGACAGGAGTCACTTCCGCTCGCATTGAAACATCCTAGACCTCTGCGTGTAAACTCAAATGCAGAAATCTGCATGGTAAGCATGTCTGTTTCAAAGACCATAGAAGAGACACTAGCCGTTGCCATTCAGCCACTTTAGAGCAGACATGAGTGATAATGCAGACAGCTGGACACTGCTTAAGCAAATTGTTTCCCAGCATTGATAGGGACGGCAGTCTCCTAATTACAGTGTTTAGTCACGCAGCCAAAACATCCAGCGCTCACAGTTTTACGTTTTCCTTCTGTCTTCTGTTTATAAGACTTGGAATGTACTGAATAAATTCAGGTTAAGGGGCTCTCTTGATGGTAAAGCAGCAGTATCTCTCCCCAGAACTAATCACTCAACCAGCTTGTAGCATTAACCAGTAGTTCCTGACTTGATTGTATCACCCCAAAAAGCATGTAATATGTGGTTCATAAAATTACTATAAAATAGACGTGTGCATCTGAAAAGAACAAACAGGTGCTTCTCTTTTATTTATTGTCGATATCTGTTTGTGATCTTCTCAACTAGGACGTATGCTAGTGTGGCTAGCGCCAGTGAGATCATTTATATTCATGTAGTTGGAGGGCCATGATTTTTCTGTTGCAAACTAATATCTTCAACAGAGCTGAAATAATGGAGAACGCAACATGTTATTAACACAGAGGGCTGACACTTTAATTCAAAGCCACTGCTAGTCATCTAGATTTTTTTAGGTAGACTGTACAGAGAAAACTGTGAGTATTATTTAAATACCCTATGAACTGACAATTATTACACATTTATGCACAACGCTAAATATGCAGACAGAATCTCATGTAAATCAAGTTTAATAAAGAACGCCTAAGAGAGGAACTGAAAAAAGCAGTTAAATAAAACAGATGCTCACCTCAACACCTTCATGAATTATTGATTTGCCTGTGTGATGAGCTCCTGTTCATGTCCTTCCAAATGGATGGAGGCAGGAGTGATTTTGACACGCTCAAGAGTTAAGCCTGGGGATGAGTAGAATCATTGTAGGCAGCGGCGTAGCGTGCCGCTTATGACCAGACGGCACTTGAGACTGGTCTCAGGAAGGGAGTGTTTTTTTAAACAGCAAATCAGTCTTTACTTAATAACCATTTGTTAAACTTGGGTTATTTTCATATCAATAAATTTACCTGAGACAGGGAATTGTAAAAATAAGGACTGGCTAGATTCACAACTAGCCTGTGAGTCTGGCACATAAACATATCTGAACCACTTTTTTTTACTGGACTAGGGGAATGTATGATTTACTGACGTAAAAATGTAAGGAAAAACCCTTCAGTGAGTGGGTCCGGAGGCTCTGTTATGCTGTGTGGGGCATTTTCCTGGTGTTCTCTAACAGGGAAGGGTCTCTGCAAATCATTACAAAGTTATTCTGAGGGATCACCTTCATCACATGGTGAAACATTTCTATTCTGATAGGAGTTGTCTTCCTGGAAGAGACCACAGGGCACAGGAGTCACTGATTGGTTTGATCTGAGTAAAAATTATATGAATCATACGTTATGGGCGTCACAGTCACCAGATCTCAACCCATTTGGAAACCAGTGGGAGATGTTGGACAGCGCTCTCCATGACAATCATCAAAACACCAAATGAGGGAATATATTTTGTAAGAATGGTGTTCCATCCCTCCAGTAGAGTTCCAGAGACTTGTAGAATCAATGTCAAGGTGCATTGTAGCTCTTTTGGCAAGTCCAGACCCTTGCTGAGATACTTTTTTCCTTTAATTTGTCAGCTGTCTGTATGTACTAAAGAGCATTTTTTGCCTTTTGCAAGGAGAAGAAACCAATGCAATTATTTGAGTGCGTGTTCTGGGATTTCTCCACCGACTGTATAATGTGCGGTTCCCATTAAGTAATTCATTTGTGAGTCTAAAACTAAAAGGGACATCCCCTCAAAAGAAGAGAAGGTAGAGTGTAAGTGGGAAAGCTTGCTGAATCCTGGTAGCTCATTGAGCCCTGTTTTGTGATTATAAGGGACCTGTCTATACTGAGAAAGTGGTTATGAATTGTGACTGGTTAAGCAGAGCGGCAGTCATTAACAAGCTTCTCCTATTGGCTTCCCGGACGCCTGCAGGCTGCAGGACTCTCTTATGTGGGCTGCTTAGCCTGCAGAGTGGAAATGAGATGGGTGGTTCGAAGGCGACCAGTGTAGTACTTCCTCTCCCTCTCACCCTCAGTGTGTGTGGTGGCATGATTCACATTGGCCAGCAAATGTTACAAATTTTCAAATAGAAAGAATAACTTATAATGTTAGTTGTGCTGAAAACAGCGATGCCAAATGAAACGCAGAAGGGCGGGCATGGCTTAACCCCTCATGTATGTGTTGTGTAAGACCGTGAGTGAGGCATTTCCACTACCAACTGGAAAAAGGGAGTGCCCCAATCCCAGGACCAGCCTATCCTGGCCATTCTCTTTTTTCTGTTTAATCACAGTCAGGATACGGCTCGTTAAAACAACATGCACCCCCCTAACATATAATATATAGTGTATATATGTAATACAGGACTGGATTTATATAGGTCCTTTCAGGATCTCAGCACTTCAGTGAAGTGGGTTAACTCACCTGAACCTGAATGTCTTCTTTGATGACTTAAATGTGCAGTTTCTGACCCTTTTAAACCAGTTTACAAAAATATCTCTAAACCAGTTAAAACTTCAACAATACCAAAGGTTGCGTAGTTGCAGCTCAGTTCATGGAAACTATATGCTTTCTTTCTTTTAAACGTTCAAGCATCCACAAAGTCAGCAGGTTAATCACTAAGTTAATCACCACTGTTTGATGGTTAAACACTTTTAAAATATCAAACAGTGACGCTCTACAACTTTACAACTTTACCACTCTACAACTTTAGAGTTGTTGAGATGCACGGTACTGAGAATGTACTCAATGTACTGCAGATGTCTGTGACTTCGGTTACAAATATACATTTAACAGGAGATGAAAAGAGTTTTGACTGAAAAACCTGACCATTAAAATGTTTTTAAAAGCATCGTAATTCTTCTGTGTTCTCTAAATCCAGTTATCTGATTAATTGGATGTCTAGGAGGTCATTTAATGGTTACGACTACTTGAAATGAGAGGACATGCCTTTCTTATTCTGACTCCAAGTGTCCAAGTGTCCATGAGTGCATAATGGCCCATTTCTCCAAATGTCATAAAGTCATAAAGTGAAGTCATTTGGTCATAAACCAAAGGGCAAATTGTGGACACTGATGTAGTTTACACTAATGACGACATCTGCGGTAGCCTTATCTTGAATGTGTTTTGAATCAGTATTTTGCAGAGATTAAAGCGAAAAGGGTTTCAGCCCAGAGGTGGTCTGTTGGACAGCAATGTCAGCTTCAGGGCTAGATTCTGGCCACAGTTTGCGTATGTGTTTGCATTAGCACAGGTTTTCTGTATGTGCTTTTTTTATTTGTCATTCCTCTCATGTAAAACGTCCCCCAGGTATTCAGCCCATCTCCAGAAAACGAATGACAGTAAGTGCTTCGGCGCATGTTTCTGCCGGGCCCCCACAGAACTTCAGTCACCACTCCCATAAAGAACCCTTATTGGTTTCCCTGCCTCTGCTTCCATTTTAATCAGTGTAAAACTGCTGGAGATTGTGCTGAGGACCCCTCCCCAGCGTTATTGTGATTAATAGGGGACCCATTGTGTTCTTTTTTCCCCCGGGAGTGTAATGTATTTAGTGTCAGCCCAGTTCTAATAAATGTGATTTGTGTCCCCCACGTTATAGATCCCCACCACCCACTATAACACAGCCAAATCTATCAAAACTAATTTTTTATAGGTTGCAGTTTTTTATTTGCGAGCTGACCTTCACCAGACCAGGAGACTCTGTTTATTCGTCCCTGGAAGGTTTTAAAACTGGAAACATTAATTGTTTTAAACACCACACGCCTCCCTTGTGTTGACCAGTTCGAACCTTCCGTTCCGCACGTTTAATCATTCAAAAAGAAATTGCTGTGATGTCATATATTTGACATTGTAAAGCTTGGACCCAATGTGGCTTCAGACTGCCCAATATGGCTTCAGACTGCGATTGTTACGGGTTTGTTGTCTCCAGGCCCCAGCGGCATCGTAGACCTCGGATGTCTGTAAAAATGGAGGATACAATGACAATGCATGATTTGTCCTGCAAAGGAGCACCATGGTTACGGTGGCAGCTGAGGATTTCAGCCTGGGCAATGACAGACTAGATGTACCTGTTCCGTGTTAAATCAATAGAAAGTAAGAGGGAGTTTGTGTAGGGATTTCAAAAGGGATTTCTCATCACTGCGTGGCTTCTCTTCTGCTGTTTACAGGCAGAATAGACACAACAGAAAACCAACCAGGCTAACAAATTAAATGCAATTCACGCACCAAACATTGTTTTAGGGTGACTGTTCCTGCTTTTTATTTAAACAGTGACAGTGTTGGGAAAGCACAAAAGGCCACGAGAGACACTCAGTAAAAGTTGCCTGGAGAGAATTGCAGTATGTCTATAAAATTCAGTATAAAGTCATTTAAAAGCACTCTCTGGCAAGCTTTTGATTAAAGGCTCTGTAGTAAATATGACTGGTCCTTTTCAGACCAGCGCTCCAATGTACACGACTATGATGCATTTAATGGAAGATTGCTATCGATTTTAACTTGACCAACTGCCAATGCATTGTGGGATAGAAGTACAGACCTTTTTAAAGATATTCTCAGCACTTAGAGTGACATATTTGCATCGTGCTTCTTGTAACTGAGGTTCAGAGCATACATGCGCGGAAGCCGTACCAATCAAACATTAGTGCGGTCATTCAAAGCTAAAACATGGTGCTGCCAGAGGTGGTTAGGGGCCCGTATTTCACTTGGAACTAGCAGTTCCAAGTGAAGCCTTACAATCTTATGAGGTTCTCCAGCATAAAGTAATGAACCTGAATTGCTTCAGTGAATATCAAGTTATAAGGAGATTAGAATGTGAAATTGTAAGCTATGGAAGTTGTTTCTGAATACCATTAAAAGTGAAGCGATCTGCCCGTTGGGCTCCTCACCTAGTGTGCAGGAAGGTGTGGCAAAAAAAAAAAAATACTACAACAAGCAACGAGAACTTCTTCAACCGCATCGTCGGCTTTTCCTCAAGGCAACGACTTTGAACCATCTGTCAGTGGTTTCTTTTTAAGCCTGGGCTAAGAACAAGATGATTTCCGTTAGCCTCCATCGGTTCTGTCAGCCTCTCTCTCTCTCCCCTATGCCTGCACTGTTTCGAAACTGATGTACTTCCTCTGCGGTATCTGGGATTTTGGCTTGGCCGTTAATGTGGCCCTCGGCAGACTTGAAAACCATTTGCCGGCCCCGGGTCAACTTGAGTGTGTCAGCTGCCATGCCCTAATACGACTGGTGTGCCCATCGATCGTTAAGGCACTGCATTGAAACCCCTCTTGTCCTGGTCTTTTTTGTTATTATAATTTTTCACTGGCTCGGTTACCCAGGCGACGCACGGCCGACAGGGCGACATTTACTCCTGTCCTGCTTCGTCCCTCTCACCATCTCTTCCCACTGGGTCAAGACTCCAGGACACTTCCTTCAGCGTTTCCTGCCTGTCGTCAGTGAAGTCTGAAGGCCCCAGAGATTCCTGGCCTTTCCTTTGTCAAGCCTTTGGTGTTTTATTTAATTTTGTTTTGTGGCCAGAGACAAAGTCAAACATAGGCCACAAGCTCCACATGATTTTTTCTTGTGAGGTGAGGTCTTTGTGTGCAGCTGGGCAAAGAGCATGGTGTAAATAATAAGATGGAGAAGTTGATTCTCCCCATCAACCCCCCTCCACCCCACACATACACTGATATTAACTGAGAATCTCAAAAACTTTCAAGACTTTCAGCCACTAACACTAGGGCTACACTTGGCTACACTTTGAAGTTATTAACTTCTGATCTATAAAAAAGACAGAGCTGATTTTTGAGCCGTTCGACTAATCCACCAGGACCACATCCCTGTTTCTTTTTGGGCACTGATGAAATATGCACATTTTTGACTCCTCATTTTCAGAGCCCACTGATGGAGTGAGACTTTTCATGGGGCCATCGGATTGGTGGTGGGGGTTTTCATTTTAAAGATTAATCAATCTCAAGCAGTCAGTTCTATAAGCGACCTGGGGTTAAATCATGCCACTACAATGGGCAGTGTAGTGGTGCAGTGACTTTCAAATCCCACCCTCACTGTTGTATCCTTGAGCTAGGTAATTAACCAGAATTGCATCAGTAAACATCCAGCAATACTAGGGGATAAAAAATTGTGTAAGTCACTTTGGAAAAGCGTCTGCTAAGCAACTAAATTGCACATTTACTTTTGGAAGTGCCGTTTGCTATTATTTAGTTTACCACCCGGTAGCGTGCCTGAGTGTGCCCGGTGTGGGGGTGGGCAGAGACAGGGAGAAGGGGTTTGCAGTGACGCATTGCCCCAATCAAATACTTTAAACAAATTCAGCAAAAGACAAACTACTAACAAAAACCTCCCTTTCAGGAAAAACACAGGATCACACAATTTTAAACATGTAACTAACAAACACCCAAACATATATTTCACCAGCCACACAAAAACCAGGCTGGTATTTTATTGTCTCGTTGACTGCTGGTTCCTGGGTGTGGTCATAATCAGACGAACCAAGGTCCTTGCTCTGGGCGTGCCCCTCGAGGCCCGAGGGTGTGGCTCCTGGCTACCACACGCCTTTGGTGGGTTTTTTCTATACTTTTTATCAGCTAGATATACTAAACTCACAAAAACCTGTGAGGCTACACCCACATTCAGAGCTGCATTCACACACCTGCATTTAATGTGGTTAATTAGTCCACACTCAGGTGTGTGGAATTCAATTATTTTTTATTTTTTTTAAAGGGACTATAGAGCTGTTTTGCAAGAAGGGTTTTGAGACTGGAAAGTTTTTTGAGGGATTTGGGGTTTGTTGGTTGTTGTTGGTTTAATATTTCAGCGTTGAAAAGCTGTATAATTTTTTTGTTTTGCTTTTAGTTTTGTTCTTTTGTTATGTTTGTTAAAAAATATAAACTCCTCCCTGTGTTCGGCCACCTACTTGTGGATAGGGCAGGTCCCAGTGTGCTATCCAGGCCTATCAACTAGTGGCCCTTGTGCCAGACACAGCACTTCTATAAACTCCTCCTGGCCCCCCAATCAGTGAGACGAGTATGTCAGACAGTAATCCCTAAAACCCTCTCATCAACATAATCTAATCTAGATTTAAGAAGTAGATTTATGTCTATGTAGAACACAGTGCTTAAAAAAATAAAAATAATAATTTAATCATCGTCATTGTTTTTTATCGTTCTTACCTGATCCTTATTCTGATATATCACTGAGGGGATTATTTCTTTAGGTCTATAGCTAATAATAAATATTTTAACAATGAAAAAATGTTTTTGCCAAACTGCCTGCTGTGGTACTCAACACGTTTTCCAGTCATGATGGGGAAAAAATACGCCCCATAAATGATGACACGGCTCTTAAAAGGCGGAAAATCAATTCACCCAAGGCTTTGGACTTGGAGTCAGAGTTACATACCTCCAGCGTTCACTAGGGACTTCACTATTGATCCATGCTGTTTGATTTGTTTTAAACTACTTACCAAACCAGGGTTCACCTCTCACCTTTACTTACCTCCGTGGGGAGGCAGCTGTTAGGTATTCGGCTCTGAATGCCAGCCGCGTTGAGCCTTTTCACATTTAGTTTACCTTTTTGCTTCTGTCTGTTATCTAACAGACAAATCCTGGATCTCAAACTCACCGCAGTCATATCTCTTCCTCAGCCTGGCACATTGTTTGACACCTGAGAAAATTGATTTCACAAAAGTGGAGTATTGTGCTTGACCTAAAAAGTAAAATTGTGTGCTTTCCATTTCATTGAGATATATCAATGTATCACCCAATTTTGAGATGACAAACGAGAGTTTGAAACACAAAGGGTGTCTCATTGAGACAGCTTCTAATGATACTTGGTCCAACTGTTTTGAATGATTGTATGAAATTACACCTAGTTTCCACAGTTTATATTTCTATATTTCACTCAGTGTGAGTGAGTTATATGAACTGTAGCGTAATTACATATTACCAAGCTTTCCTCACAAAACGGACATTTGTGTAGATAACTAAATGACACAATACTTCTAATGGCCACCATGGTAATAACCCATTGCAGAAGGGTGAGTATAAATGCTTTGTTGTTTATTTTAGGTTTTCAACTTTGTTTTACATAAAACCTTCACAGAGGAAATATTTTAATAAAATGCGAACTATACCGGACACCACAGGGCATGGTGCTGACAGGCTATGGTGCTGATATGGTGTGGTGCTGACAGGGCATGGAGCTGATATGGTATGGTGCTGACAGGGCATAGTGCTGACAGGGTATGGTGCTGACAGGGCATGGTGCTGATATGGTATGGTGCTGACAGGGTATGGTGCTGATATGGTATGGTGCTGACAGGGCATAGTGCTGACAGGGTATGGTGCTGACAGGGCATGGTGCTGATATGGTATGGTGCTGACAGGGCATGGTGCTGACAGGGCATGGAGCTGATATGGTATGGTGCTGACAGGGCATGGAGCTGATATGGTATGGTGCTGACAGGGCATGGTGCTGATATGGTATGGTGCTGACAGGGCATGGTGCTGATATGGTATGGTGCTGATATGGTAGGGTGCTGACAGGTCATGGTGCTGACAGGGCATGGTGCTGACAGGGCATGGTGCTGACAGGGTATGGGGCTGACTAGACACGGAACTGACTTTTTTTTTTAAATCAGACAATATTCATACACTTTGTACAAAAATCTAAGTTCATAAGGGGATGGATATCTGCAAAAGATTCCTAGGAATTACTAACTTTGTTGTTCTATTGGTTAACTTAAATGGTTGTGGCATTAGTTTTATCAAAACATGTCGATGGGAGATTATTTTATATTATTGGTTAATTCAGTGTTTATATTTCACTGGTTAATTCAAATGATCTGTGGGATATTTGTGTTGTAATTGTGTAATTGTGAATCCAAATGCTTCTTTGACACGGGTTCCACGTTGGAGCTCATCTTCTGTCTGCAAATGAGAAAATCAGCTCTTGTTCTCTCTTGGAGTAATTCCCGTCCCTCTGGTCCAGTGGGGTTCAGCTGCCTCCCAGCCACAACAGGAAAGAGTGGAATGGAAGAGTACATTAAGGACTAGGAGTGGTCATTATCACAGTCAGGTGCCAGAGCCGGATCATTCATTTGGTGGTCTTAATCAAGCGGTTTGGAGCCCAGGCATCTGTCTCAGTTGATTAAGGATCTTATCATTTATAACCCCAGTATATTGGAATGTCTGGCAAAAAAACAGCCTGCAGCCGGGCCCTCTTTTTCCATTTGCATTTGAGACCCCCTTGCCCCCACAAACGCAAAGGCCGACAAGGCTCCGTGATGGTGGCAGAAAATCGATTCACCCACACTTAGATTAACCTTGAAAGCCTACGGCGTGACTCGGTGAGCCGTGGCCTGGCACCTTCACCGGCAAATCCCACTCCGCCGCTGGTGGACGGCGTGCCGTGAGAGGTCAGAGATTACAAAAGTAATCTATAGTGACTGTGTGACCTACCTTCAAGCCAATGTGGAGAATTACTATACAAGCCCAAAGAAAGGTGTAATCCAAATGGTGCTATCCACAAAGCCTTTTTTTCTTTACATTATTCACTGGTCTAGCTTTACAAATACAGTCATTATCACCTTTGAAAATGTTGAATATTTCTACTGTTGTTAGCTGGGAGTATACTAAAGCAAGGCAGACATACTGTTGTAAACTGGGAGTATACTAAAGCAGGGCAGGCATACTGTTGTAAACTGGGAGTATACTAAAGCAGGGCAGACATACTGTTGTAAACTGGGAGTATACTAAAGCAAGGCAGACATACTGTTGTAAACTGGGAGTATATTAAAGCAGGGCAGAAATACTGTTGTAAACTGGGAGTATACTAAAGCAGGGCAGACATACTGTTGTAAACTGGGAGTATACTAAAGCAGGGCAG
>JAOYSI010050734.1:0-25891 GCA_025775065.1 Hiodon alosoides | reverse complement strand
TTTTTATATTTTAAAAAAAAAAAAAAAAAAAAATAGAAAAACTTGTGATTTCAACTATGAGGTACCAAGTTTCAGCGTGTAACACGAACACGCACCAGACATGTAAATATGTAGCTAACTTCCCTAAAACTTCCGTTTTTTTCTCTGGCACATGATTAAATATATTAAAAAATCCGCAGCAAAACGGAACAACTGTTGATGAACTTTGTCAAAGGACTTAACACTGCCTCCCCTACTGCTCTCAGTATGCACCACTTTCAAGTCTGCAGATGCGTGTTCCACGTCGAGCCCTACTGCTCCACCGGCGAATACGCAAATCAATCCTTGGATACTAAATGTCTTTCAAGAATTATGAAGTAGGCCTTGTAAATATAAATTAACGACTATACCCACAAGTTAAATTTGTGGTAGGCAATTTGTCGAAAATATAATATTTAATTATGTTGGTAGCCCACATGTATACCGGGATAAGTGATTTGTAGACCGACAACTAAAATGTTGCAAAATGGGCAATTCGATGTTTTTTCTGCATGAAGTAATCATTTACAAGTGGTGCAAACCAGTACTAGGTGTTTCAGTAATGTACATTTTATGTTGGGTATTTTTCCCAAAGCACTGAACAGATAGCATTTTACAGAGGGAATAAAAAAACAGAAATCCCAGTGCCAAACGGGAAAACTGAAAAATGATTCTATGATCCCAGTGGTGGTATCAGTATCATATGAATTATAAGTAAAGTTTCACAAGGCATATTATGACACCGATGAAACCTTCATAGGTTGTAAATATATTTAATCTGATTGGACAGTCACCAAGTTTGGTTCCCAAGCCATGTTTTTGATGACACAATTATCTTGTTGATCTGCCTTTTTTCCACTATGCTGTTAGTGAGCTGCCTGGAACTGTCTCTGACATGACTTGAATGAAGACAATTTGATTCACAAGAAAAACGTAGTTGCTTGTATGGAAAGTGTACATTTATATATATTATTATATTAAACATTAATATATGTTTGACCAGTCTTTGGCTCTCCTATATGACTTAATGGAACTATTTATATTGTCAGTGCAGAGTGACACTGGCTCAGTAATAAATTCAGTCACAAAAATACTCTGTTTATGTATGTATTTTTAATGCATGGCATCAGTGAAAAGGCCCTTGAGTAAAATTGAGTACCTTTAGAATTCCCAAGACATCCTCATATACTACCAAATTAATAGGGAATTATCATCTAATATCCTGTTTGAATCAGTTCTAGCCAGTTTTTCTATAACTAGCTTTCAATTGTCAACCTACCATATTAATTGTGTTGGATTTTGTTGTTCTGCTTCTAAATTGTCCATATTAGTCAAATGTTTCCTTTGTGGAACTTGATGCTTTGTGTTTGGAATGCACATCCTCTTCGCTTGTAAGTTTCAGTTTGAGCCTAATGTTATTATAGGCTAGCCTTTTTTTTTAAATGCCAGCACCTTCTCCTTCAAGTAGAATTCAATTGCTGTCTACGCTTAACACAGAAATTGGGACATTATGTTAAAACTGACTATGACATGAATGCTACTCTTCTGAAGTTGGCAGCAGCAAAAAGCTCCATCATTTCACAGCTCCACAATATTCAAAGAAGCACAAAGATATGTGTTTCTCAGATATACATTTTATGTCTTTAATAACGTTGTCTGCTAAAGCTTATTTATACCCTCACCTGGACAGAAAACAAGATGATCTGATTTGTTTGTTTTGTCATGTAATTATTTTTATATGCCTGTGTGTATGTGAAAGAGCATGTGTCTGCATGTGGAGAGCGTACTGGAGGAGCCTTTTTAAATGGAGATGTGCCTTTGTAAGTCTGCAGTCGCATACTGTGAAACTCAATAATGTCTTCCTGTACTCCTATTGAAAGTGATGTGCTGACTCGGGTTATTTAATGCTGTTAGGTTCTTAACAATAGTCTCTTAAAGATATCTCTATGGGGAATTTTTTGTGTGTGTTTACACTTCCACTGGAACACCAAGGGGGACCTCAGTCTTAAGAAAAGGTCTTTATGTTGCTTAATCTTTAAAAACCTCAATTATGGAAGTTTCTGAATCATGTATTAGAAGCTCAACCACACCTGGTGAGGCCAATGTTTAACAAATGTGTTTCATGAAGCACAAATATGTGAAACATTATTAAAACATTTATAGATATTTCTGGAAACAACTTCTAACAGATCTAAATGAAAGTGGAGAACAGTACACACTGTTCATGCAAGTGCAATACGCAATTAAATTAGCTGGTCATTTACCTACGTAAAATTGGTGATGCGTAACTAGTATTTTAGAATTCATAAATGGTTGTTAATGATTAAGCAAAGAGCTTAGAGGGGTTCGTTTACATTATTCTAGACATGTTGGGTGGGGGTTATTTGCTGATAATTTTAATGAACTCTACAGGGCTTCAGTCGGCGCGATAAGGGTTTTGTTACCTGTCAGGAAAGAGCAGCCAAGTTCTAAAGTCACATTAGCAGATGTCTGTTTCAGTGTTACACAAACCTACGCTGAGCGATTTCTTGTTTGCTTAAGGGGGCTATAAGTAATTCATTGTGTTCAGTGAGAAGGAGCATCTGTTCATATATTCCAGGTCACATGGAAACCTAATTACCTGGCAAAAGGTACCTCTTTTCAGGGTAACTGTGCGACCAAGCTAATTACCTTTCATTGGTTTAAAACTCCCAAAAGCGATTGTTTTCAAAAGTCCAGAAAGGCAAGTTCCCAACAAAGTCTATCAGACAAGAAGTTGAATGGCTTAAATATTAAATGAAAAACTGTCTTGCCAGGGATCAAAAAGGAAGCCATGGATTGACAAGTGCTTGTGACAATAATGTTTCCTACACTCTGAGAAGAAGTAATAATAGAAAAAGCACATAATTTTCCTTATAGCCATATTTGGAAGTGGCCAAAATTGTAGCCCACTGTAAGTACTGAGACGTTTCAGAACAGACATGTGAAATATTAATGCACCTACTGTGCCCCCCCATGTTTCCTTTTAAGGGGTAAGAGGGTAATTCAGCCCTAGCTGGCTTTCAGTACTTGACCTCTTTGTGCCTGCTTTCAAAAGTGTGCATTAGCTTGAAAATGGCCAAATAATTTCTTTCCAAATTACTTTTCCATCTCCGTTGACTTGGGCTCAAGCTAGGATCCCTGATGCCCCCTGAAGCCCTTACAATTGTCCTGCTCTCTCTACTGAGCCAACCAGAAATTTCTTAAAAGCTTGACATTCTATTTATAAAATGAATGTGCATACGCACAAACACAGAGTAGACTTGAAAACATCCGTGCATAGGTGTAATGCCGCCCTTTTTTCTAATTATTGCTCAAGTCAATTATAATAACAAAATATATTTTTGCATTGCTTTAGTGAATCATGATTCAAAATAATGAATCTCCTGTCAGCAGATGAACTAAATATGAGAACACATCCAATACCACATCCACTTGCAGGCAGTAACAGTAACATTAGTGAAATTATCACTACTGCAGGCAGTAACCACAAGAATAGCCAGCAACAGTTAACAGAAGAAATATAAAACCAATGAACATATTCATTGCAATACATAAAATATGTGCATACTTCGATGCTTCCAGTTTTCTGGTCCCCTCCCCCCTTCACACTCACACACAGACCGATATGTACAGACAACAAAAAACGGCAACAAGTGCCATAGTTGTCTCCTCCTCCCTTGTGTTACCATTTTCCCCTTTCCCTTCATCCTTTGTTTGACGCTGAGTGGTATCCATGGAAACCAGCATTACAAACCAGCCTATTCTTTAAGAAATGTTAGTCATTGAGTGACAGCATTTACTATTACGCGCAAATAGGGATGTTGCTTGGTTAGTCAGAGTACTGGGAAATGAAAAGAAGGTTGACATGAACAAAATACATTGTGAAAAACGGGGAAATTTGGGCTGTGATGTATCGTATGTAATAACGGTCAGTATCAGAAATTGTCATAGCTAATCCTACGAAAAGGACTTAAACACCCCAAAAAAACATAAATATAAAAGATAAGCTGAACAGTTTCTAATAATAAACTGAAAGAACTGAAAGAGAACGGGACTTAACCGCAGAACTCAAGTTGTTGGTGATCAGATCATAAGATCTCCCACAATTTTTTTCCTACAAAATTTATATAAAAAGCATAAATATCATCTGGTTTTATCTGATCAGTTTTTTAGCGTTCTGATTTTTAAGGCAACATCGTTCTATTTTGATATTAGGTAAACCCCTTACAAATCCATTATTCATTTCTGCCAAAGGCCATGAACGAACGTACATTCGAATGCTCATTGCTATGCATTTGAATATCCCATTCTCCTCCCTAGATTCCAAGTGGGGGTGGAGGCCTCCTGCAATCTGGGGGATAAAGCCAAGCTTGAAGTGAACATTTTTTGTACATATAAATCTCGCCTTGCTGTATATTACAAACTCTAGATGCCAATTTTTTCTTGAACCTCCAGAGGTTTACATATTGAATTAACATTGAATTTTAAGTCATATTTAAGCCTTAAGATTTAACCAGTACAGTAAATAAGTATCATTATACAGCATTTTGAGAAACCTATGATGATTTACGTTGTCATTTTTAATGGTGTACCTCACAATACTTTAATCAAAGCTGTACAGTGCTCTCTGCTTAGGAGAGTATTTATATGCTATTTAGATGATATTTACATCTAATGTATAAATGTATAATGTATAAATTCCTACATAAATTACAAAATTGCAAATGAATTGTAATGTAATTATATTTTGTGTTTAATCAGTGGATATACAAGAAAATCAACAACCACACTTTATTTTTATTTTCATACTTTTTTTCTCAGTTTCGATCACATGTACACTAGGTGATGAAGGTCTACCTTTGGCACACCTGCTCGTGGGCTGTGGGTGTGGCCGGATTTCTCCAGTCAGAAAGATGTTCTCCCTCATCTTACTAGCATGGGGTTGAGGTCATCCAGGATATGTCAGCTAAATTCCAAAAAAAAATAACGACAAATACTTTCGTAAACACAGCCTTTTGGTATACAGTCAACAATGGTTGATAATTATGAATAAAAAGTTAATTCAAACTATTCTTAAAATTCTGTATAACCCAAATACAAGAGAATCTTCAGCATCATCCAGAACCAAAGTTTCAAAGTACAAAACCAGCTGATCGTAAGGGAGTATTGACATAATATTTATTATTTTGGACATTTTCTTTTCCGTTCAATCGTGTATCCAAATATGGGTGATAATCTAAAACCGCAAATGATGGCAACTTAGATTCAGAATTTTTCTCAAATCGGTTTTCAAAGTGCATATTCAAAATAAATTCCTGTGATTCTAGAATGAGCCTCCATAGTAAGAAGTTTGTAAGTTGAAAGTAAAAATGTACAGTACTGTGCGAAAGTCATAGGCACCCTAGCTTTTTTACAAAAATTTAGTCTTTCATGTTTATTTTTTGTCTTCTGCATTAGTGTGTCAGCATAATTTATTTATATTTATTTTTTTCATTTTCTGAAAGAAGAAGAAGGAATTCTGCCACAGATGGTATGGTCTCCAAAGAGCCCTGATCTCAAATTCATCGAGGCTGCCTTTGATTACCTGGACAGACACAAGCAAGGCAGACAGCCAACGTCTGTAGAAGTACTGTGGCAAGTTCTCCAAGATGCTCGGAACAATTTACCTCCCGGTTGTCTAATAAAACTGCACAACTGTGTACCTAAGATAATTGATGCAGTTCTAAAGGAAAAGGGTGTTCACAACAAATATTTCCTCACATGTTGGTCTTTAATTTTTTTTGTTTATTGTCCTTAATATTATTTATTTTATATTTAGAAACTTTGCATTTAATTATTTTTGAAAGTATCTTCACTTTACAGAATTTAATTTTACATGTGCCTAATACATTTGCACAGTACTGTACATTTTTTTCCTTTTTATTACTTTCTTTTTTTAATAAAGTGACAATAATTATCCCAAAATCTGCCATTCAGACGTCGTTTTTCTGACATTTTAATATTGCAGTTAATTTTTCTTTTCAGGCCTTATACATTGATTCATCAACTGAATAGAGTTAAAAGAATTCAAGAAATCACTAATTACGTGGAAAAAAAGAAAAGAAAATAATTGATGGGTAGTGCTAAGGTAGAAAATCCTCCATCACACTGATATGTTATTTTGTGCGCTTTCCAAGAGTTGGAGCCAGTGGGTTTAAAAACTAAAAATATAAATGTTTAAAAAAAAGACAAAAAACTCTACATGCTTGGCCCTGAGTGCAGGATAATAGGTCTGTATTCAATTATTCCTGCCCCAAGTAAGAAGATTATATAAGTTGTAATTTTCTGTAATAGCGCGCCGTGAACATGAAAAAAAAAGTTGTAGAAAAAAAGAGGAAAAGAACATTAGAGTTCTGATAAGTATAATGTGCATTTTGTGATTCAGCGGTCTTTGGAAGACATGGCCACAGACTGTAGTGTTTTAGCCTTTAGAAAAAGTAATGCATAGAACACCAATATCCGTTTCATTCTGAAGGGGTTGAGAAGAGCCTTCCTGTCCGTTGTTTTTGTTGTTCTTGTTTTAAATGCAACTCCAATATTTCTCCTCGCCCAGGCTTTTAACAGCTGCCGGCGATGCATTATGGAAATTTGAGACAAGGACTAAGAGATTGGAATGCTCTTCCAGCATTCAGTCTGGAAGGCCGGAGCCTACTTCAGCTCCATTTGGTCCCTCTCGTGAGCCTCTCTTCAGTGAAGTATGCAGGGGTGCACAGGAACCACCTTTCTTCTACAGGGGAGAACAGGAAAGAGGGTGGCAGGGCTCACACTTTTTACATGTGTGTAAAATGAAGCCCATGCTAGTTGGACACAGTGACAGGCAAAAATAGTCGACCAAAGTAATTAAACAAACAAACGCAAGCTGGAAAAGTCTTCTCAACAATCAAGGTTAATTCACTCCGAAATCACTCCGAAAAGTTACTTTGAAGCTCAATTGTCAGACTTTATTTTTGATGTTCTTTGTCATCAAGAAACTGTAATCTGACATTACGGAATTCTGAAATCCTAAAATCAAAGTAATTACTTAATAATCGTAATGGTAGGTAATGTTAGTATTTTACAAAACTAAGGCTCTAATTTTCATTTGTCTTCACAAAGGTTGAAATAGTTTTCTGTGAAAAGCCAGAAAATACTTTAATAATAACATTAATAAAGTTTACTTTTCACATTTTCTTTAAAAAATTGTAATAACCAATAACTTTTCATAATTTTCTCCCACCAAATTTGTAATAGTGTTAATGTATCTGGGCTCGTCGCTACGACTCCCACGCGCTGGGAGAGTTAGGATGTACAACTTATCTCCTCCAATCCAAGTCACCTTCGAGCCACCTGTCTCTTTTCCACACTGCAGGCTACGCAGCCCACATGAGAAATTAAGCACCGACTGGAGAGGTGCGTTGCTCTCGTCACGGTACTGGCAGGCTGCAGGCACTCAGGAAGTGGACAGGCGATGCTTGTTAGCAATGAGCCTGAGAGAAACCCTGCCGGTTTAACTCACCCCAGCCCTAGAGGCGCCATGTCGATTGTGTCGCTCCGCTGCTGGGCTTTCGCGGTCCCAATCGGCCAATGACATGAGCTGGATTTGATCTTGTGACGAGCACATTTACTGACTGAGGGAGGCTTGGTTTTTAAAGCAATTTAAATTTAATTTGAATTTTGTTTGTTCTTTTAATTTCTGAAAGAAAAAAGATTACTCTTTGCCAGTTAAAAAATATAATTGATTTTTTTTTTTTTTTTTCTGGTTAGTAAAACACAAAAACTATGTGAAGAGTAGCCACAGGTATTGACACACTATGGGTGCTGAGATATGTTTTTCATAAAATTCTAATAAGACAGGCGTCTCACAAACTTGGAATGATTAAGATGATGATAATGCTATTGTTTCCTGTCTCTAAGGCTTTTCTCCATTTTTCATTAGATACCATACTATTCGTGGAAAAAATGCGTGTGTACCTGTTTAATAGAATTATGCTGACAATGTGTCTCATACCTTAATTTATGTTTCTGTGTGGTTTTGTAAGATACCCTCCATTTAAGGATACATGGAGATTCTCTTGAGAAGGTCCACCTCATGTTTCCTCATCCCTCTGTTTTCAGACCCCTGCAATGACTGCTGTTATTCACCTCACTGCTTCATCCATCTTTTAAAGTAAAACTGAAAATGATTTTATTATGGGGTGCCAATATTTTAGAACTCCCCAATCATCAGCAGTTCAAGATCAGGTCAAATCCAGGTATGGATCCAGCATCCAGTCATTCACATCAAGAATGTGTTACAGCTAAACCAAAAAGCTAGCCAGTACAATGTTCTGTGCTGATCAGGATTCATCTCAAAAACCCTGTTTGACCCTAATTTAACACTGAAAGTTTTAACACTGTTTGTAAGTCCAAATTAAAGTCTGTCTATATTATCGGGATGGTGAGGCATGTCCCCCTCATTTGCACTACCAGCCTGCAGGAGACGCTCGTTAGTGGCGAGCCGAGAGAAATCAGCTAATGACATGACCAATTTTAATTTTAATAACAGGAAAATGTATAATGCTCACACAAATATTATAGCAAATAATATAAAGAAGGAAATCTAAACAGTGATACCATAATAGCTTTTTAAAGTTATACTTCTGGTTGTTCATGTGTAATTCTATTCACATGAAGAACAATTTCTGACAGATTTGTCACCTCTCTTTCGTTTAAAGGTTGAAATACAGCTTAGTATGAAGCTTGAAAAGTGTTTCATATTGAAAGCTAACATGTGGCAAAGATCCAGCTCAAGGATAAACTACATATCCAGCTCAAGGATAAACTATTCAGCAACGACTTCAGATATGTGTATGCCACAGAATACATTACAGTTAGAGTTCTTTATATATATATATATACTTTTTTTTGTATAACCAACGGATATATATTTGTGAGAAAAAACCTAGCTACATGTATTCAGATGAGTGGTAAACTCAGGGCAGCTGCAGATGGAGCAAACTAATATCCTGTCTCCTTTCAATTACATAGCTAACTGGGGTTACCTGTGGAATGACAGCAGGTGCTATGGGATTAAGCGCCTCCCTGCCTCTTTTTACACAATTTCACTGAACACAATCAAACACTGCCATTCAGCGAAGGCAGGGGGCATCTGAAGAAACAACGGTAACTACTAGTTGATGTATTTGATTGGTTTTCTAGGGATTCATTTATTAAACTTAATAAAATACTAATATACAAATTTGAACCAGGCCCATGCAGGCGGTTCAAATGAATTCTAACATGATTAATAAGTAGTGTCACATCTAAAACAAAGCAGTTTTTATATAATAAAGAAACCTTGTGGCTAGATTGTAACGCATTCCTTTAAGAACACTTCTGTGAGTAGAAAGTGACCATCCCCCAATGGGGTTAATGTAGTAGTAAGCATATACTTTCGTTTAATCATTGTATCAGATCATGCCAACCGCCTCACAGAGTCTGTGTGCTTTGCAGCATGGATAGTGTGAAGGCAGATGTGTGCTGCTGGTCTGACCTTGGTTGCTATGGATATTAGGTGCACAGTTATATCCACAGTCTGCTTGGAAACTCAGTTCCTGCTAACTGCTGTTGTCATGGCAGCAAAGCACATGATGTAATCCAGGGAAAGGGCACCAATCTAAAATGAACCATTTATTTACAGTGTTAGATGCAGTTTTTTGATTGTCATGCCTCGTAAACATAAGGCTGTGATGCATTGCTAGGCTTAGGGTTAAACATGTATAACCTTTTGCAGACTAAGATTTTCTAAATTTAAGGAGGCCTCCTGTCTAGTCTTTTTTATCGCCTTTGATGTGATTTGCCACCACCTGTTAGATGGTAATTTATGATGAACCAGAATTAACCTGTTTCCTCATATAGATTGCAGAGCGATAGATACAATCTGTAGCTTCATTTCACCCTCATGTAAATTTTGTAATTATTCTTTTCAACTAATTAACAGGGGCTGCAATGGACAATATTAAAATATTAAAAGAATAGAATATTAAAAGCAATATTAAAAGAATAGTCTTAGATTCTGAATTATTAGTTCTGCTCAAACCACATGTGCAGTTAATTAATTAAATGAAATATGATAAATTAGGGAAATGTTATTTTGGTCATGGGAAGAATTAATAAGTTCAATATCTTTAAGAAAAACACAGGGGTGAAGCCATGCCCCGGGACAATGACTTCTTTTGTGCTGAAATCATCTGATTTCAAGCATGTTAATACCCACTTTTTAAACGTCAAAAGTAGTCCTTTTGACGGGAAAAAAAACATTCCATTTCCTAGCAGACGGGAATAAAATGATTAAATAATTGTTACCCCCTTCAAAAAACATTTGATTGACCCCTAGTTGTCCCGATCACAAGGAAGGGCATTTAACTAAACAAATAATAATTTATTCATGCTGAGTGTAAAAACAGATTTTTGAGTGTATGCGACGCAGAGAGTAGAGGCAGTCTGTGCAATCTCCTAAACAAATGTTGGTTGCAACCATTGTGGTGTACTGGGTAATTTTCTGTGATGGACGCGAGCTCTAATCGATTTTAATCACTTAAAAGGCAAACTGGAAATAAATGACTAATAACAAGCGCTAATTATGTAGAAAACGTATTTTGCCGGGTGTCTTTCCATCCTGAAACAAAACAACAAATTAATGCTGTATTATCTTTATTGGGGACCAGCCAAACGGCACACAAACAGCTGTCTTTTTCTACTCTCAAACTTGGTTGGTTCTCTCAAAATAGTTCTTTGATGAGCAGTTAAATAAAATCATCTTCTCTTTGAGTTAATATTTTGGATTTTGCGAGGAGTGTTTTATTTGAATTTTTCCAGATATTCATACTATGGTGCATGCACCTGTAGACGATAAAATTAATGACAAAACTCTGATTAAAAGTTTTTTCCCTAAAGAAACCGCAAAATCCTGAATCCTTTGAAAAGACAATGTCGCTGTACTCCCTGAGATCAGTTCTGGTAGAAAAGGACACGCCAATTTACAAGGCTAATCCTGCTAGGGACGTAAATATAGTTTTAAAAAAATATGTATAAAGTTTTAACTATTTAAATTATAACATCAACTTTTTTAACAGTTAACGTGTTAATCTGGTGGTCAAAACCAAAATTTTGATACCAACGCAGACATTTTTGCAGTGGCGTATACTGCAATTCCAGGTACCCCATCGTCTACCGTAACAAATTAAAGTTTTTGTGAGGGGTGCCCTTACGGCTCTGGAGTATTGGCTAAATATTAGAACAACGATAGTAAGTGGGGTCATAGTTAATTTTCTTGACTAAAGGCGAAGACGATTCGTATGGGTTCTTTAATTTCACCAAACTTGCCAGTTCCCCACTCTTAAATAACTAGGTCAATTCATAACATAATTTCGCTCCTTCCTAAAGGCAACTGAGAAATAAATCAATCAGGTTTGTTTGAATTAAGATTGTACATTTTTATAGGTAGAAAAAAGTGACTCCACACTGGCAGTGTGCAGTCAGTTCCTTTGAATTCTTCATTTGAATTCTACATACAAAGCATGTACTGAGTCAACCTCTTTATAAACACTGATAAAGAGAAAGATACACCAGACAGGAATATTTTACTCGACAAAAAAAATATAATAAAACAGAATTCACATCACATGGGTTGACTGATTTTAATCGCATTCGTGTCCCAAATGAAGTTTGATTGATTGTTTTCTTGATTGATTTCCGCAACCTATATAGTTTATATGGTATATACAGCCTGATCCAATATATCCCTGATCCAATACACATTTATGATATAAGTTTAATACTACATGCCCTTAACTTACATATGTAAGTGTAGCTGAGCTTGTTGTGAACTAGCTTACTAAGGACAGTAATGTCACTTCCTGGAATAGAAGACTATTCTATTAGTATGAACAAATATCTATTTAATATCTATACTAATAACTATCGGTATACTAACGGTATAATTGGTTCCAAAAGCTAGTCTTCAGTTTGTAACTCAAAGAGCCAATTGTTTATTTTAATGGAGGTTGTGTTCGACAGTGAAAAGACCTAGGTTCAATTCCAAGTCAGTAGCAATGTGGCTGTAGCTTCGCTCCTCAAGTATTTCAATAGGTCGGTTATATTTATAAACATATTTAAGTGTTTTAAGTTGAAGGATTGAGCTTTAAAATGAATCACAAAACGGGGATTGTCTAATATATCAATTAGTTTCACAACACATTACTGCAACATTATAAGCTACAATGAATTCCACTCAGGTCAGAGTCTTCCCAACCCATATTTACTGGTTTTTACTACAGAAAGGGAGTAGGTTAGCATACTAAGCTAAATTAGAGACATAGTAACAGTTTGGAGGGCTGGCAGTTTAACCTTCATTAAATTAACTTTAAGGACAACAAATAAATATGAACATATTCACATCCAATCATTGTCATATAATGTTTTAAAATATAATATAATATTATGTATTTTTTTCAGATCCGATAATAAACTAATAAAAAGTAAGTTCTATTCTTACTGGTACACAAATATGAACAATTAAATTCTTTGCCCCCTAATATTTGGTGGTGTGACCAGGGATTTCAGTTAAGGAGCATCACTGCACTTAGTTAAAAAACAAAAAAATTATCTGACTCACCAGACAACACATTGCTCAAACATGGAGCGGTTCTACAAAAGATAATTCATAAAAACCAATCAAATTTGAAATATTTTGTCATGCAATAAAATCACATGCCTGGCTTTATTGACGCATGGCGCAAACTTCACCCAAACTTTTTTAGCGACTACCAAAGGAATATTATATTTTGCTATTTCCTAACTAGCACAACAATGAAACACACAAGCAAGAACATTTTTGTGGTATTCCGGTAAAAGAAGAGATGGGGAGATAGTGGCCAAGCTCAGGGAACCTATCCCAGCAGAAGAATAACCACTTCCTCTAGTTCTGATCAAGAAGCCCAGCCATCTCCTCAGACTCAGGTAAAAACATACCTCATTAGGGACTCCCGGTGTTCTCCTGGCTCCAGTGCGATTGCGTCAAAAACATAACGTACATCGAATATTGCACGAGGTGCGGGCGGGGTTGGGGTGTCGGACAAGAGCAGCTTTGCCAAAAAGTGCAACCACAGGAGTAATTGGTGAATCAATCAAATCCAAAGACATGCCAAGTGTACGGAGGGGTTTATGGGGGCCGTTGGTGAAGCAAACACCAACACCACCGTATTCGAAAGGCAACAGACGGCAGGGTGGGAAGGAAAGGGAGCTGAGCAGAGGTGAAAGTTCAACACAAGCTATTGCACATATGGATTGGACATAAACTCTGCTCACAGACATCATGTGTCCAGCACCAACACGTTGATGTCGACATGTTGTTCATCATTGATGGGGATATGGACGTTTCGAAAATGGTTGTGCTTGAGTATCGATTGAAGGACACTTTATGAATACTGGAATATGTAAAGGCAGAAGGTAAGCACATAAGCTTATCTAATGTTTAAATTAATGTTAGAGGTGAAGAAAAGTAATTGGTGAAATTTATAACATCCACACTTACTCTGATCCTTTACTCAGTAGTAACAGATCATTTAGAAAACAGATTTATTTACATTGCTTCTACTCGCTTGATTTTATATCTTGGCCAACATGGCATGAGAACTAGCATACTGCATTACGGTACATAAAATTAATCTCTTTTTCTGGTGATCCTAAATTCAAAAGGCACCAGTGCTACCAGGTAAAAAAGTACATTTTGGTCCCTGGGTTAAAATCTTTATACTTTAAAACCCTAAACCCGACTACCAAATTAGTGCATGCGTGGCGAGAGGAAAATTGATTCCCACAGGTCTGCAGAACCCCCTATGGCTCACCAGCAGCGAACGCCTCAATAAATGTTCAATCTAACTTAGTTTCTGTCAAAGAAACACACCCGACTTGGCACCAGTAGGGGGTCTGGTGGATGTCCAAGGTCAGGCTAGAAGTATTACCAGTTAATGACTGATGAATAATAACAAACTAATGTTAAATAAAACGGCTGACAAATCAAAACTACAATAAAGGATTCAAATATTTTTTTTTATACTACGGCTGCAAAAATGTATTAAGTGGCCACTTTATTAAGTACACCTTCCCTTTCCATGAAATAGACTGTGTCAGTGACAGCAACACGTGTTCAGACTATGCTATTTTAAACATGTAGGGATTCTGTGTTTGTACAATTCAGAGGGCTCGGTCTAAGTCTGACGACTTGTATAGCACATACAGTCCGTTAAAAGATACCCGAGTACAGTGGTGCTGAAAGTAGCACAACTCGGCGTACCTTGTCATGGATGGGGTATGACGTAACTAAGAAACTGCGGGTGTAGTGGGCTAAGGAACACAAACACTGGACCATGGAGGACAGGGAAAACATAGCCTAGTTGGATTACTCTTGGTTCCTGTTTTTTCCTCTGGCTAAAATCTCAGGCGTCCACGGATCCAGCCTGATGGGTGTCAACAATGCAGGAGGCGGCGGTGCGATGGTGTTGGGAATGCCAGGAAATCTGAGCCTCATTGCCAATCAGATGCATTCCTTCACGGCTGCAGCGTAAACATCTGGGAATGGGTTCTTTCAGCAGGATGCGCCATGCCACAAGGCTAGGATTGCTGAAGAATGGTTCCGGAAACATGACAGTGAATTCAGCTTACTCAAGAGTCCTCCCCAGTCAGCAGATCTCGATCCGATCGAGCATCTTGGAGAGAAGATGGAACAAGCTAGTCCGAGTAGTGATCCACCACCAGCTGATTTGAAACAACTAGAGGAAGCAAAGCAGTCAACATTGCATCAATGTGGTGCGCCTGTATACAACTGTGTCTCCATCATTTGTTAAACATAGTCAAAGGTATGTTTATTGTATCTGCCAAGAAAGAGTTTGTTGGACAGTGACTGTAACTTTGACAACAAGGAGACTTCTTACGGAGGAAAAACACAAATGGAAATGATCATTAGACCAACCGATCACAGTACTCATATTTAACAGTACAGAGGGAGCAAGTAAGGAAAGAAAGTGAGATCTGTACTTGAAGATTTTGAACAGAGTGAATCAACAGAGGAATTCACAAGCACCATCTGCTCATGAGCATCAACACCAGATTTCCTCTGATTCTTTCCTGTGGCGCTCACAGAGGAAACCAGACAGCGCAAGTTTGTCCTAATCTGCATTGACAATACCAATGTATAAATATAGATAACAGCTCAACAGAGTGATTTTCACCAAAGATTAGTATTGACAGCTTATTGTAGGGGGTATCTGCTCCAAAGGATACAAAACAAAGGTAAAATTGTAAAGGATATCCATTTCAATAAGCTGTTTTTAAAACTTAAACATAACATAGTAAACCCTTTAATTAAATTTTAACAACATTGATAGAATTCCAACGATAAGTAGAATTTATATTTATATAATGAAATTATTATAGGTAGACCGGTAGAATCCATATATATATGTTTATCTATGTAGATAAATAGAGATTGTGCTGCCACCTTGTGGATACAACCCGCTACACAAGGACTTATTTACTGACAGGAAATTCATAAATTTTACAAGCATGACCAAGTTTGTGCGATAATTTAAATGGACTGATTTTCCGTTTCATTATCACCAGTAATTTTAATAAACACACTTTGGCCATAACTAACCGTACCATGCGAATGATAAGAAGTAGGAGTATGGTTTGGCACCTCGGATCTGCTGACTGGCTTCAGACAAACAAATAGCTATCAGTACCCATCAGGCATTGCCTAATAATAGCCATTAAACTTGGGGATATATACATCATGCTAGTTTGACTACGCACCATTAATGTCAGGGGTGGAAAATCATTAGTTTATGTGATATTCCAAAAACGTATTATTATTATTTTTTTATAAAGCATAAATTTAAAGATTAGGTGGAGAACGGTTCCCAAGCTATGATGGTTGCAATGGTGCTAACATCATGCCCAGAAGTCTCTGGAAAGTTACAACAGGTACCTTGCTGCCCTGTTTATCCGGGAGTCCAGTTTCAGCCCTAGGTAGTGGGCTACCTAAGCTGGGTCAAAATGTGTCTTCTCGTCATTCACTCTTAGTCCCAGCCTGGAGAGACGTTCGGTAAGTTGAGTGTGGAGCCTTGCTTGCTCCAGGGACTCCACTGTGTACGAGACAGTTGTCCAGGTAGTTTCGAATCCTGATGCCCTTGAGCCACTGGGTGGCCCAAATTGCATCCACGCACTTTGTGAAGACGCATGGAGCCAGTGACACGCCTCAATGGTAGAACACAAAACTTGCTTGCCAGGCCTCTGCTTCTGAGCTGCCTGTGGTCTTGGTGCGAGGATTGCAAAGGCCCTGGTGGAATTCCACATTCCCTTGTAGGCTCACCGCCAGGTCAAAATGTGTGGCTAAGTGTAAAAGGAACATCTAACAACACCACCTTAATGACATCAGTCAGTCTGGCCTTGAACAGCCAGAGCTGATGCCACAGCGTGACCAAGGTGGCTGAGTTTCTACCCGTTGCCTGGCTTAGACACTTCAAAAGCTCCCGCCCCTGGTCAGGACTTAGTCTCCCCGATGCTGATAACTAACGATGCAAATTTTCACCTAGTACCCAACAAAGATGGCCCAGCCAAAATTCATGATATACCCTAGGGAACTTTGATAATCAACATAAATGTCACTAGAAGCAGTACTTGTATACACTCACAAAACTGAAAACATTTTTTTGTTTGAATAGGATATATAGCAAAACGAATAGGAAATATAGTCATTGACAAGGTTATAAATAATTATTTTTAATTGAAATAATTGTGTCTGTCAAACTTTGCTTTCGTCAAAGAATCCTCCATTTGCAGCAATAACAGCCTCGCAGACCTTTGGCATTCTAGTTGTCAATTTGTTCAGGTAATCTGAAGAGATTTCACCCCATGCTTCCTGAAGAACCTCCCACAAGTTGGATCTGCTTGATGATTTCTTACGTACCATACGGTCAAACTGCTCCCACAACAGCATAATAGGATTGAGATCCGGAGACTGTGCTGGCCACTCCATTACAGACAGAATATCAGCTGACTGCTTCTTTTCTAAATAGTTCTTACATAACTTAGAGCTGTGTTTTGGGTCATTGTCCTGTTGTAGGAGGAAATTGGCTCCAATCAAGCGCCGTCCACAGGGTATGGCATGGTTTTGCAAAATGGAGAGATATTCTTCCTTCTTCAAGATCCCTTTTACCCTGTACAAATCTCCCACTTTACCACCACCAAAGCACCCCCAGACCATCACATTGCCTCCACCATGCTTGATAGATGGTGTCAGGCACTCCTCTAGCATCTTTTCATTTGGTATGCGTCTCACAAATGTTCTTCTTTGTGATCCGAACACCTCAAAATTAGATTTGTCTGTCCATAACACTTTTTTCCAATCTTCATCTGTCCAGTGTCTGTGTTCTTTTGCCCATCTTAATCTTTTATTTTTGTTGGCCAGTTTGAGATATGGCTTTTTCTTTGCAACTCTGCCTAGAAGGCCAGCACCCTGGAGTCGCCGCTTCACTGTTGACGTTGAGACTGGTGTTTTGCGGGTACTATTTAATGAAGCTGCCAGTTGAGGACCTGTGAGGCGTCTGTTTCTCAAACTAGTCACTCTAATGTATTTGTCCTCCTGCTCAGTTGTGCACCGGGGCCTCCCACTCCTCTCTCTATTCTGGATGGAGCCAGTTTGTGCTGTTCTGTGAAGGGAGTAGTGCACAGCATTGTAAGAGATCTTCAGTTTCTTGGCAATTTCTCGCATGGAACAGCCTTCATTTCTCAGAACAAGAATAGACTGACGAGTTTCAGAAGAAAGTTCTTTGTTTCTGGCCATAATTTAATTGTTTCTTTAGTTTTCTTATAAAATCACAGAGAAGCAGCAATTTTACAAGATGTACATTCAACTTAATCTAGGTTGCAATATAATTTCTGGAATGTGATAGATTTCATTCAAATGTATACATTTATAATTTAATGAGTTATTTATATTTATACATTTTTTTACAATTGAGTAAAATTAAAACGTTTTGGTCTTAGTTAAATCAACCAAACCTGAGTTGTATGTTTCATGAAGCACGCTTTCCAAATTCACAAGCCAAATCGTTTATATGAGAAGTAAGGTACTCAATGTCTCTTGCCTACAATATAACACCAACGTTTGCTCATTTTAAAAGTTTGATAATAACTCAAATCACAGCACCTACGCGGGGAAATAGGCTTAAGTAAATTGCCCAGCACTGTGTCCCATTACTTAAAATATGCCAAAATATTAAGAGTTATTAACCAGCGTCGTGTGGATTGTTTATATTAGCAACCATGCATCATACCCTCAAATAATGGCGGAGAACAAACGCATCATCAGCGCTTCAGAACTTGACTAGTAGTCGACACGGAAGTCCGTTCGCACGGAACTATGGGTATAACGAAATTGACAATGGCAGCGGCCAGAACGTGTATTCGCCCTTTGCGGCAGATCTTAACACGTTTTTCGGGGACAGGGATACAAAACAATTGCAATCGGAGTTTTTCTACCAGTAGCTCAAATTGCAACGTACAAAAAACCAAAGAGAAAGTGATTAATGTGGGAAATCAATGGAGGCTATTCGGTGCTGTTTGTCTTCAGAGGTTGCCTGTACTTTCCCAAGAACGGAACCCAATCGAAGAGAAGTTCTTTCAGCTCACGAACCAGGTGAAATTAACAAAATAAGTCTTTTCGGTTTTAAAAAATATCATATATGTATTGTTTATTAATTCATTTAATCTAAGGCAGTGTATGTTTCCATCCGTGCCTGAAAAATAGTAAATAGTATGCTGCATTAAGTGACCGTGAACCGATGAATGTGGTTAGATGTTTCCTTATGCCCAGTGCACGTTAGAAGCGTTGGTCATCGGTAATTTTAACAAGGTTGGAAATTCGTTATACTGACCATGTCTCCACAATCTAGATGGAACTGGAGAAAAGTCTTTTTTCAGAACACGAACTGCGGCTACTGGAGGAGGCAGACCGCTTCAGTCGTAAAAAAGAGGCTGATTATGACTCGGATGAAGAGGATTCTGTTGGTCAAGACATTATCACAGCCCAGGACCTAGAGGATACCTGGGAGCAAAAGCTGAAACAGTTTCAACCCCTTTTGAGGTTTGAAGGTCAGATATTATTCATAGCCTTATCTATGCCTCTTAAATGTTGTAAGTAAATTAAATATTTTGCCTCACTTAAGTATTCTCTGTAAAGTTGCAATGGTTAAGCCTCTGCATGTAAAATGCAGAGAATTTTCAGTAGTATGCACTATTCCATTAAAACAGTATTTTATTTGGTATATACAATTATTCCATGAGGACATAGCACATTGAGTAATTTGTGACCTTTTTATTATATTTTATTTTTTTAAACAGACATGGTAGACATGGATTTTGTAGACCGATGCTTAAGAGACAGCCTTGTTCTGCTAGTGAAGCAGCAAGTTGGCAGTGAGGAGTTATGGCTTTTACCTCAGCTGCAGTGGGAGTCTGGGGAGTCCCTTCGGCAAACAGCCGAGCGAGCACTTGCCAACCAACCAGGTGACCGACCCACTGCACAGCATATCCTCACATATTTCATTACATTCTGTGTAATAGCTGTTTGTTAATGTGTTCAACCAAAACAAAATGTATTTATAAATGTATATATTTCAATAATTAGTTGTTTAATGCAATGTGTGTTCATTTATATTAAAGTTAACATATTATACCCATATTTCCCAACCAACTAATGCCTCTGCTTATTATTTGCAGGGGCAGATTTTAAGGCTACCTTCCTCGGTAACGCTCCGTGTGGAGTTTACAAGTACAAATTCCCCAAGGACATAAGAACGGAGAGCTGTGTTGGGGCCATGGTGTTTTTCTTTAAAGCGGTATTATCAAGCAGCAGCTATGCACAAAATCAGAAGGGGTCTTTCGTATGGGCCAAAAAAAGCGAACTGCAAGATTACCTCAAGCCGGAGTACCTGAAACAAGTGAATCGCTTTGTGATGAACCTATGATGGACTAGAGCTGAGAAGAAATGGAGAAGGTCTGACGAAGGCCATACCTTGGGACTGGTTCCGTATATAAAGATCTGAAGCCCTGCTTTTCTCCCTTGTACAGTTACACTGCTTTGTGTCCCAATTAAATTAGCATAAATATAACTTTCTCATTTCACAATGTGTCGTGTCATTCCCGAGAGTATAATTTGCCATATGATTTGCATTTGCATTTACATTCGAATCTATAAACTGGGTATATAAATGTTAAAAGTTAATTAATTTCCACTTCAGCCCCTGTAGCTGGGTGAAATTTTAAGCTAGACCCATTGGCTAGTATATTTGCACACAATGACTGTAGGTTTTGATCTGTGTTTAGACATATGCTTGTCATGTCAACCGGTCCATTTGATTAGAATCAAACCCAAAATAGGCATCCAGACCTCTACAGCACAGCTCTAGTCCTGCTACGGTCAATGAGTGTACAGTATGTGCTAGTCGAATAATTTCTGTTTTTAATTACATCTATTTATTAAAAATGGAGGTAAAAGGACCAGGGCTATGTCAAAATTAAACATGATGTATTTAAATCTTGTTTGCACGCCACAAGCTATACGCATTGCGCATTAATACATATTTCTATTTAAAATTACATGGGTACTGTTTATTATGTGTGGTTTGTCAGAAAAATCCAGAAGTTTTTTTTTTTTTTTTTAGAATCCAGGGTTTACTTTTGATATGCAAATATAAAACGGTAAAAAGTAATAAATAAAATGGTGCATAAGATTTACATTTTAAGAACTAATAGCAAATTTATCTAGTAGAGTTTGGAATATAATTTAATTGCAGTTTTTTGATTCAAGCTAGAGCGAGTTCAAGCAGACAACAGACAAACCACACAGAGAAGAATGCTGGTTTTTTCAACTGGGGATCTTTGGAGTCAGGTATTTTAATAAATCTGTTCCTTGTTTTAACAATAGTGTAGTGTGATCGGACAGCGTTTTATTTCCTCTTTAATGCTTGGACTATCTTAAGAGATAAATTTTGATTTCTTGTGTTAAAAATGGAAAGAAGACAGGTCAGAGATAAAATAACTTTGATTTTTAAATTAATAATAATAATAATTAATAATTAAAAAAACAGCATTTTTAAATTACAAACTAAACATTCCTGTCAACTCCTGTCAAAACAGACTCAGTAAGCAGACTCAGACCCTCTCTAGCAAGCTCTGCTAGCAGTTTTTTATTTTATTTTTATATTTATTTACATATTTTTTATGTCTCTTAATTGCAGGCACCTGAGTATGATACAATTATTAGAACAACACTTGGGTGTACAATGAGGTCCTGGCTGTGGGCGTGGCCCCAGAGCTTTCTGTCTGTCAGGGCAGGCTTAGGCATGTATCCAGGGCTTGAGGGCGTGGCTCCTGGCTGCGTGCCAGGATGTGCCAAGGCAAGACATAACAATAATATTATATCGGCTTCAGAGAATGATTCTTGTAATATTTGATAGAGCATGATGCAGAGCTTTCAGAAAACAGGCAGAATATGAAAGTACTAATTGCTAGTTTGATTTGCTCTGAATATTAGTATTTCACACCTGAATGGAATCCTGGATTCTTCTATTTATCACATGTAGTTGTGCAGCATGCCACTGGGGAGCAGTAGTTAGACACTCTTAAAGGTTTTATAAAAAAGTTAACTCTACAACAGTAAACAGGTGTCAAGCCTGTTGTGGTGGATTGTACCAGTTGCTTTCATCTTTAAAAACAAAGATCACTCCAATGGAATCAGGCTCCCTGTGGATCATCTCACAATTTAAGATGATCCACCACTGAATTCATTATTTCTTGGGCAGTACTGTAGCCTTCTATTTTTAGAAATGTTAGACAGGGGTGATTTATATTTAGGTTGGGCTCTACTAATGTGGACTAATTGCTTAAATTACAAAATGAGTACGCATTTCCGTTTCAGTACCATTTTTGTGAACTAGCAGTTTACGTGTAAAGGGTAAAATCCCTCAATTTAAGATGGATGGTCCTTTTGGGAATCTTTGTTGGTATATTTGCAGTGCCTTTGCCTTTTGCATGGCATATATAGACTAGTGAGGTTCTGTCAACGGTTAATTTTGGGCTTCACTCTCAGGTCCTTGGTTAGATTAGCAGTGTTACAAACACAGTACATGTGGTAAAGGGATATGTAAAAGTTCTGAAAGTTAGTATTGTCAGGAGGATTGGATTAGATCTTAAACACTTTCAATTTTAAACACAAAATTAAATTGAATCTCATAAATTATACAAGCTGGAATTCAAAACTATGCAGAATTATATAATAATTACATGTGTCATTATGTACATAAGTCACCAGATATCGGAACCATATAATCAACTCGTCAGTCTATTCTTGTTCTGTGGATTTTTGTGGTAAATCAAGACTTTTTTTACAATAGAAATGATCAAGCAATATACGTATTGATGTTGCATATGGTATCATCCAATGCTTAGTGCTTACTTCTGACATCTTTAGCAATGTCAATTGCTTTAATAGATTCTCATATGATCTTCTTTCTGGTTTATGGTTGAAATACCTTAACAAAACAACATGGACATCATTGTGCACTAGAAATAGATAGGTTGATTGGCAAGAAAACTGTAAAGGTTCTCAAACCACCAGATAAATAAAAAAGAAGAGTTGTAAATGTTTAGATTTAAGAAGGAATTGGCAGCGTTGAGATGTAAAGACCGGAGTATGCTTTCTCTTTGGTTCTCAATCTATTGACATGCAGGTCAGAATTTTTTGCCACACCATATAATATGGATCCCCCCCCCACGCACACACACAGTAATAGCTTCCTGGGATGAGGGATGCTGGTATAATTAAATGTGCCTGTGTCCTCCCAAGGGGGACAGTCGGTAAAAGCACTCATCCAAGCAGAAACTGAGCCCTATGATCTGGATTTCACTGGTTCAATTCCAGATCATGTCATTTGCCAGTTGTGACTGGGAGAGCACAGTGACAGAGCACATTTGGCAGGGCACCACCCAGGCTGGGATGGGTGGAAATTGGCAGGGTTTCTCTCTACTGGTTGCTAACCAGTGTCTCTTGTTGTCTTCCTGGGCGCCTGAATCTCTTTCAATTGCTGCAAGAACCTTTTGTATGGGCTGTGTGGCCTGTAGACTGTAAAAAGAGAGGGGATCAATCACACTGCTTCCTCACTCTCCCTGTGTGCAGTGGTGGGATTCATGGAGACAAACCAAGATGCGATAGCACAATTGCCATGGACAAATTAGGAAAAACATAAAAACAATTGGTGATTCAGAAGTTTAAAATATTAAAAAAATGTATTTGTACATACTGAACATTTTAAATCTGTATTCCTTTAAAGACAAGTACGTGGCCAATGCATGTTAGTAAAATAATAATATAAATAATAATGGCTGGCTTTCAGTTCTGTTGAGAGGGAACTGCCTCTCTGCCAATCGGAGCTTGCAAAGTGAAAATTGAGAAGATTGGCGACTAGGATGGGAGAGGATTAGTTGTGCTCCCTCACCCTCCCCATGTGTGGTGGCAGGATTTGTAGCGATGTGCCGAGATGCATAAGCACAACTGGTTATTGGCAAATGGGGGGGGCACATTGAGTCACATGGCCGCGGCTTGCTACATAAAGGAGACAGGCAGGCATTGAAACATTTATTTACTGTTCAATGGTACATTAGAATGGGCAAAAGTGACTTTGAGCATAGTATGATTGTCGGTGCCAGACTCACCAGTTCCAGTATCTGCCCTCCTGGGCTTCACGCATAACAGTGTCTTGACGAACAAAAAACATCCAGTCAGTGGCAGTCCTGTGGGAGAAAACAGCTTGTTGATGAGAGAGGTTAAAGGAGGATGCAAGAGAAGCGGGCCACAATTGGGCAAACAAAGGTGCAGTGGTTGGCCCTTGCCATGGCTGGGCTATGGCAACAGATGACAATACCAGGTTCCACTCCTATGAGCTGAAAAAAAGAAGAAGCAGCTCCAGTTGGCACACAATCACCAACACTGGTCAATTGAGAAGTGGGAAAACATTACCGGGTTCATGTTCCTGTTGCTTCATGTGGATGGCAGAGTCAGGATTTGGTATAAGTCATGAGTCCATGCCTTACAGGCTGGAGGCAGTGGTGTAATGTGTTGGGAATATTTTCCTGGAACACGTCAGGTTGCTCGATTCCAATTGAGCAACGTTTGAATTCCACAGGGTATCTGAACATTGTTGCTGACCAGGTGCATCCCTCCACAGCTGCATTTTACCCTTTGTCACACAGATATATGCAGGATAATGCAGTAATGTCTCAAAGCAGGTGTTGTCTCAGAATGGTTCCAGGAACCCGATAGCATGGTTAGTTTACTGCGCAGTCCCCAGAGCTCAACCCAATCGAGCATCGGGATGAGCTGGAATGGGCTGTTCGTAGCATGAATGTCCCGCCGTCTAATCTGCATCATTATGCCATCATGTTGGCATGGACCAACGTCTCTGTGGAACATGTCTGACGTCTTGTAGAATCCATGCCTCGAACAATGCTGGTTGTTTTTGAGGTCTGACTCAGTACTAGGTGGGTTTACCTGATTAATAAACTGGTCACTGAGAGACGTCTTAAACCCGTGCTCAACTTTTTGACACGTTCAGATGTGTGGCACTCACATGAGAGCACCAATCAGAAGCATAGGGAATAGGGAAGATGGCACCAATCAGCTGGAAAGTATAAACTGCAGGCACTCTCATATTGTCTCAATAAGCTGAGTAGACATATCGCAGACTCAATTATCAAATCAAATGCAAATTGTGGAAGGCAGATGGATCGAGAGTGAGACAGTGGAGCTACTTAATGTCCAAGCTGAGCAAGAGGCTCAGGTTAGTGGTACCGAGCGGGATGCTGCAGTGTATGCCAAAATCACAACATGTTTGCTGAATGTGGACTATGAAGGTTTGGTAGGAAAAAAATACACCGCGTTCCAAATTATTATGCAAATTATATTTTACACTGATTTTCCTAAATAGACCATGCAAATGACAGTCAGTATAATTTTCAAGTCATCAACCGTTAGGGTATAAGTCGAATTTCATTGAACAAAACACCTAATGAGAACAGTATTTTTTCAAAAATAAAAAACTCAAAATGCACTGTTCCAAATTATTATGCACAACAGAGTTGCAAAACATTTTATAGGTTGTAAAGAACTGAAAATGGTCATTTGTTGAACTTGCAGCATTAGGAGGTCATATTTACTGAAATCAAAAGCTATTTCAATCAAACACATCTTAACAGGGCAAGTTACATGTTAACATAGGACCCCTTCTTTGATATCACCTTCACAATTCTTGCATCCATTGAACTTGTTAGTTTATGGAGAGTTTCTTCTTGAATTTCTTTGCAGGATGTCAAAATAGCCTCCCAGAGCTGCTGTTTTGATGCGAACTGCCTCCCACCCTCATAGATCTTTTACTTGAGGATGCTCTAAAGGTTCTCAATAGGGTTGCGGTCAGGGGAGGATGGGGGCCACACCATGAGGTTCTCTCCTTTTATGCCCATAGCAGCCAATGACCCAGAGGTATTCTTTGCAGCATGAGATGGTGCATTGTCATGCATGAAGATGATTTTGCTACGAAAGGCACGGTTCTTATTTTTGTACCATGGAAGAAAGTGGTCAGTCAGAAACTCTATATACTTTACCGAGGTCATTTTCACACCTTCAGGGACCCTAAAGGGGCCTACCAGCTCTCTCCCCATGATTCCGGCCCAAAACATG
>JAOYSI010050723.1:0-25895 GCA_025775065.1 Hiodon alosoides | reverse complement strand
AGCGTTGCTCCATCTTGGAGGTCAGCCACATGCTTCAGGTCTGGGAAGGCTGTGTGGTGGGGGGGGGGGGGGGGGCGCTGGCTAAGGGGTAATGAAACCGTGATTATGACAGTAGATTTTAACCGATAATGTTGCATTAAAAGTAACAAATTATTGGAGTTATGGAGGAGTGAAATTTATAAAAACCCTTATCCATACCGCTAGCAGGTTGTATTTTCCCCATAAGTGTGGCTAATAAACTTTAAGTCCTGGCACTTATTCATTAGGAATATTACTAGGTTTGCTACTTTAATTAAAAGTAAGTTGGATTGTATGCATAAAGTGACAGTGGATAGTTCTGAATATTTAAATGGAAAATTATATTCTTGTTCATTCCCAGAACCGGGTCTAGTACTTGGTGTGCTTTATTAGGATTAATTATGACCAAATACTTTGTTCGCTGGGATCAGGCTGCATTTACTTTGTAGCCATAAGTGCGATTCCTCAGCGCTATGGTTTTTTCGCTCTCTTGTGCAGACCAAGGTCCATGGCAAGGACAGAGTGAAGTTCATGGAGTCGCTGATTGTCGGGGATGTTGCCGAGCTCAAGGACAATCAAGTGAGTGTGTAAATGTACAAGGGCAATGTTTTTAATTCACCAGTGTGTAAGGCTTATTTCTCCCATGCTCTCCACCTCTTATTGACAAGTGTGTAAGGCTTATTTCTCCCATGCTCTCCATCTCTTATTGACAAGTGTGTAAGGCTTATTTCTCCCATGCTCTCCACCTCTTATTGACAAGTGTGTAAGGCTTATTTCTTCCATGCTCTCCACCTCTTATTCACCAGTGTGTAAGGCTTATTTCTCCCATGCTCTCCACCTCTTATTGACAAGTGTGTTATGCAGTGTAGTTAATTTATCTTATTCACTCCAACTCTGCAGGGCACCCTCTCCCTCTTCACCAATGAGAGGGGTGGAATAATGGATGACCTGATTGTCACAAAGACGGACCAGGGCTATCTGTATGTGGTCTCCAATGCTGGCTGTGCAGACAAGGACTCTGCTCACCTTAAGGTCGGCAGGAAAACGGGACAAATTATGATAATTTAAATAAAAAATAAAATAAAATACTGTAAATTCCCACTAGCTTGTGTTGCATTTAGTGCATGTTCTGAGTAAGTAAATTTTTAATTTATTTGACTTTTTACTATTTGACGATCCACTTCCGTTGTTTTGATTTTTTTCAGGCCAAATTGAAGGGGTTCACAGCTGCAGGTCACGATGCAGCCCTGGAGTTTTTGGATGAAAGCTTAATAGCACTCCAAGGTAAAATGGGCTGAAATGTCTAATAACATGGGCACCTATGACACCGTTGATTACACTGCTTTAACTGGTACCCAACCCAAATATGCAAAATCTTGTAGTGTATGGAGATAAATATTATAAAAGACCAATAACGAAGCCTGAAAAAGGATTAATTTATGTTTCACATATAGGATTTCCATTGGTGCCATTAATGACCAATGAGAAATGTAGACATTTCTTGGGTACTTCGGTCAAATCCGTAATTGCCATGGATCCAGCGAAGTGTGTCACTTCTGCTCAGGTCCCTCTATGGCTCGGGTACTTCAGCCTGGTCTCACCGATGACCTCAGCAAGTTGACCTTCATGACCAGTGCCCTCACGACTGTGTTCGGGGTCCAGGGGTGCCGGGTGACACGCTGTGGGTACACAGGAGAAGATGGAGTGGAGGTGTGAGTTTTGTACTGTGCGATTGCCTGTTCGCATGTCTTTATGCCTATGCCTGATGTGCATGTTTCGTGGCAGCTTCAAAAACGCCTTGTCTGAGGATGAATGCTTATTTTTCTGCAGTGTTTTGAACTTTATTTAGACCACTGGTTCATATTTTATCACAGTTAGTTTAAATAACATCACCACCACCAATTTATGAAAATCTGTCAGGTTGGATTTCTATTTTGTTATCTCCATGTGGCAACCTACTAGCAAGGACACACCCTGAACCATGGAATGGATTGTCACACCCAAGTGTGGTTCACATAAAGCAAATCCGGTCTTTGGATGTGGGCGTGTCCCATCAAGTGCCTTTCCACACCCCTAAAAATTGTCAAATTATTGTCAAGCCTGTATGACAGTCTTCCCATAAATATCTACCAATAACCACCCTACCAGATCTCGGTACCTCGTTCGAGAGTGGTGGCCTTGATAGAGCACCTGCTTGCGGACAAAGAGGTGCGCCTCGCCGGGCTGGGGGCACGGGACAGCTTGAGGCTGGAAGCGGGGCTCTGTCTGTATGGCAATGACATTGATGAAAACACCACACCAGTGGAGGCCAGTCTGGTGTGGACCATAGGTGCTACTCCGTTTTTATCCCCTTAATTAAGTCCTTCACTGCAGTCTCCTTGCATGCTGTCTCAACATCTTTCTCTCTTTGTTCTGCATGTTCTGACTTAAAACATTCTGTTGGAAATGTAATTGACTGTTGCTTTATATAAAGTGTGTGTGCTTATTTATGTGCCTGTGTTTATGTGTGTCTAACTGATCTACAGGAAAGCGACGGCGTCAGTCCAAGGGTTTCCCGGGTGCGGAGATCATCGTCCCACAGATTAAGGCCAAGCCCTTGAGGAAGCGTGTGGGCCTGGTGTCCACAGGACCCCCTGTTCGGCAGCACACACCTATCCTGTGCCCTGAGGGCAGGGTTATAGGTGAAATATCCACGCAATTTGGATGGTTCCATTTTTTAACACCAAAGTACCTTATAGAATTAAATCTTAGTGTTTGGTTCTCAAAAAGAGATGGTGGTATTATTTTAATACCTCTAAAGACTCTTTCTTATATTACAATCCAGGCTGATTACCTCTTTCTTTGTTTCAGGTGAGGTCACCAGTGGTTGTCCCTCTCCCTGTCTGAAGCAAAACGTTGCCATGGGATATGTAGAGACTGGGTTTAGCAAGGTGGGAACAGTCCTAAATGTGGAGGTGAGGAAGAAGCAGGTGAGGGCAGTCGTCAGCAAAATGCCCTTTGTACCCACCAACTACTACAGTGGCCAGTAAAGTGGAACAAACCCAGCTGCGTAGTTTCTCTGTGTGCACCTTGAGCGGTGGTACCTAACCCTAGGAGACTCGGTTATAGTCATTGTTAACCAAAAAAGCCATGCGAGTCCACTCCCTCAGCAGATAGAGGGTCTCTATCCGTCTCACAGATACGGTGTACTGTTAAGATGAATCATTTCTGGCAAATGAGGTTGAAAAGCAATGTACAATTCCTAAAGTTTTAGCAGTGTTGTTCTTCCCAAGCTGATATTTGCTATAAGCTGATATGCTACAAAGTTCCTTAACGCCAAGGATTGTTATAAGGATCCTGCCTATCACATTCCTATGATTATACCTGAAAACCTGTCCTGCAGCCTTTTTTTCCATAATGTTGTTTTTCGTTGTAAATAAGCCAACATAAAGAGAAAACCCCTCAAATGTTTAAAGCCTCAAAGGTATGTTCTGGTTCTTTTATAGACCGTTAGTGAAGAATGTAGCTGCTGAAATAATCCATGGAAGCTTTTGTTTTTACTTCTGAATAATTGATGCACTAATATTTCAAATGTATATTTTGTTAAAATGTTCAAAATAAAAAAATTAAAGTCATTAATGACTTGCGTTTTTGTGATACTGTACAACAACTTGAACTTCAAAAAACATTATCATACATACAAAGTTAAAAAGGGAAATTTGTACGTAGTCAAAATTGCAAAAAATTACTTGCAAACCTCAATTCCAAAAAAGGGACAATGTGTAAAATGTAAAAAAAGAAAAATCAGAAATGGATGATTTGCAAATACTTTTTTTGCTGTTTTCAATTGAGAACAGTACTGATTATATCATGATTGTGTATAAATGAGCATTCATGACAGGCTCGGTCGTTTACGCGTAAGGATGGTTCGAGGTTCACCACATTGCGCAAAACTGCGTGAGAAATATGCCAACATTTTAAGACCAATGTTTCACAACGTATGATTGCAAGGAATTTTGGGAATTCTCTATCTACACTAAATCATATTATTAAAAGGTTCAGGGATTCTGGGCAATATTAAAAACCAATATTGAATTCCCGTGATCTTCGAGCCCTCAGATGGCACTGCCTTGAAAACCGATATGCGTCTATACTGAAAATAAACACATGGGCTCGGGAACACTTCGGAAAACCGTTGTCGGTAAACATAGTTCGTTGCTGCATCTTCAAATGCAAGTTAAGACTCAAAGCCGAAGCCATATATCAAGAACAGCCAGAAACGGCGACGACTTCTCTGGGCTTGAGCGGAGTCCATCTGAGATGGACTGCCGCAAAGTGGAAAAGTGTGCTGTGGTCTGACGAGTCTGCCTTTCAAATTGTTTTTCAAACTAATGGACGTTGTGTTCTCAGGGCCATAGAGGAAAAGGACCACCCATTGAAAACGTGTGGCACATTATGAAGCGTAAAAAACGACAGCGGACACCCCAAACTGTTGAGCAGCTGAAGTCTTATATCAAGCAAGAATGGGAATGATTTCCACTGTCAAAACTTCAGCAATTAGTGTCCTCAGTTCCCAACTGATTGCTGTGATTGATTGAGTGTTGTTAAAAGGAAAGGTGATATAACACCACGGTAAACATGCCCCTGTCCCAACTTTTTGAGAACATATTGCAGGCATCAAATTTAGAATGAGTGTATATTTACGAAAAAGACAATAAAGTTGATTAGGTAAAACATTCATTATCTTGTCTTAGTACTGTTCTCAATTGAATACAGCTCAAAAAAGTATTTGCAAATCATTGATTTTCTGTTATTTTTTTACATTTCATACATTGTCTCAATTTTTTTGGAATCTGCAATTGGCATAGTTAATAGCCAATTGAGTAATCCTTAATACCAGCCTTCCCCTCCCTTTGCTATATGAGTATAAAATAGCTATTGCACGATGGTGAAGGGTTTTCTAAAGCAGTATTGTTTGGTGTTGTCAAATGGCTTAACTTGGAAACCAGGTTGAATGTTAAAATACGGTCAATAAGTTATTTCTAGACAATTGAGAGTATATCCTTCATCACATTGAAACTCTCCTACAAAGAATTAGCCCTTTGTGAAGCACTTTTTAAAACATGTCCACAAGCCCAGGAAATCGATCAATCTCTGTACCCAGACACTGAAAACTTGTAACCTGCTCTACCCACTGTCCTATGAGTACAAGTGGCCAGGCCAGTGGGTGAAGTGAGTCATTTGTTCTGAAACCTCCCAGACACAGCTCTTTGATCGTCTGATATTTAGCCTGAGGAAACTAGCATTGAATCAGGAGGCCAGGCGTTAGATAGTCTTGATCTACATGAATAGTTCACTGTCATGACCACATTCAAACCCATGAAGAAGACTGATTAATCAGAATTGGGAAATAATGAAAGGTAAATGCTCATTTATTTTGATTTTGATTGTTTCTCTCAAAATAAGAATTTGTCTTTTTTTTTTGTCTACATTTGGTATAAAACCATTTGTATACATACCTTTTACAAACTTTTTTTTTGCCTCAGCAGTCCATATCCATATCCATGTCCATATCCCAGTTCACACATCATGCATGCTTTTCAACCAGTTTCAAACTTTGATAGTAATTTCATAAGTATTAGAAAATAAGTTTAATGTTTTGATATTTCTTTGAAAATAAGATGCAATTGTAAAGCTGAGTCCCACTCTTCAGGGCTTTGAAAATGATTTTTTGTTCCTTGATGTTTTCCACTGATTCCACTAAAGAAGCTTGGATTTCTGCGTCCGCACATTCTGCAACCGTATTGAGTAGTTTTGAAAAAGAAACAAGTTCCTCTTCTTCCACTCTGAATCCACTGTCCCTGGACCTTTATCTGCAAAACAAGGGATAGTTTAATGTCATATTTCTTTAACTTTATGTCTAGCAAAATGTGAAATGTACATGCAACTGCAGAACTTTGAATCTAAAAATGACATTGTAGGAATCTAAAGCAATGCACAAAACGGATCTTCTCAAGAATTTAAAATCAAATTCGCTGTCCAGCATGAAACTTCAGTAACATGGATCTACATGATTGACTCAATAGCCTAACGTTTTGCCAAGGCTTCTTGCAGCTATATTTTCTGTTTGTGTTTGAAAGCCACTGTATAACAGATTATGTTAAAAAGGTAATGTAATCAGACTTCTTAAACCAATAAGAGGGTAACGCTGATCTGAAGGTATTCATTTTTATCTGGATTTGGTTTTAAACCATTTGGGTAATTACCTTTTACATAACTTAACATTTGCTTCGGCAGCGCGGACTTCGCCATGTCCATATACCAGTTACACATCATTAAATTTGTTATCGACCAATCAGATCACTCAATTTTTTCGACTAATCAGATTGCTCCAAATTATTTCAATCTTATTTTACTCAATTTAAATTTCCATAAATTGCTTACTATATTCTTCAGTCAGTCTTGGGCTGTCGAAGAAAATGATAAAACCTAAATATCGACAATATACCGTGAGATATAATATACATCTGGTAGCGATAACAATTATATTAACGTAATTTTTTTTTTCCACCACCTGTTTTTCAATATAAATCAGTTTTCAATCACCCTTTAAAAACAAGTGACTGTGATTAAATTTTTTTATTTAAGTAATATATACACACAATTAAAATACAAATAAATGTTCTAACACCATTAAAAAAGTAACAATAAATGAAAAATGCCCAGGATAAAAAAGCCTACTAATAACAATATAGTTGTCTGCAGATTAAAAGTGTAATTATTTTTTTGTTTTAATAAAGTTATCTGCATTTGGTTTTAAACCATTTGAGTACTTACCTTTTACATAACTTAACATTTGCTTCGGCAGCGCAGACTTCGCCATGTCCGTATCCCAGTTACACATCATAAATTTGTAGTAAGAATATTTCGAATATTTCGAATATTAGCTCCATTATACTTAGGAGATCATTTTCCTTGCTATATAATGTTCTCATTTGCAGATTTAGAGGTGAAACATATAACCTCCTGTTGTTCAGTATAAATCAGTTTTAACTCACACGTTAAATCAGTGGCTTTAATTTTTTTTTTTTTTATAATTTTAGTAATATATATACAAAATAAAATAAAAATACAAACAAAATGTTCTAATACCATTAAAAAACAACAACAAATGAACAATGCATATTACTTAAAAAGCCTACTACTAACCATACAGTTGCCGGCATATTGAAAGTGTGATTTGAAATAATAGTAAGGAGCAATGTAATTGGTCAAAATTTGGAGCGATCTGATTGGTCAGAAAAAATGGAGCGATCTGATTGGTCAAATTTAGACCAATCAGATCGCTCCAAATATCCGATCCATCAGATCGCTCCATTTTTCGACGAATCAGAATGCTTAGTTTTTCGACCAATCAGATCGCTCCAAATTTTGACCAATCAAATCGCTTCAATTATTTCAGTCTTGTTTTACTTAGTTTGTATTTTCAGAAATTGTGAAATTTTTATTCATGAAATCTTCCCCACACGAAAAGAATATACAATTACTGGGATCACAGGAAATATGCATCAAACTTAATATATTATTTTATTACAAACTGAATGATGTGTAACTGGGATACGGACATGCAAGTGGATACGCTGCCGAAGCCAATGTTACGTTTGTAAAAGGTAAATATCCAAATGGTTTTATACTAAATGTAACTAACCAGATATCGGACTATTAGGTCAACATTATTTCTGGTAGAAATTTGTCCAGATTACCTAGATAGCACATCAAGCTGAATGACTACGTAACTGTTCTTGAGAGCTGGGGTTTGAACCCTGCACCCTCCTGGATGTTAAAAAGACTTAACGATATTTTAAAATCAATTACTGACTAAAATGCTTGGAAGCAACGTTCCCGATTTCAATAAAGCTTTAATAACCACAAATCGTACTATTTGGTCAACATTACTTCTGATAGTCCTCTGCCAACAGTATCTAGATGGCACATCAAGCTAAACTACTGGGTAGATGTTTCTGAGACTTGGGTTTTGAACCCTGCACCCTCCTGGATGTTAAAAAGAGAGAAACATTTTCTTAAAATCAATTACTGACTAAAATGCTAATCATTCACAAAAGTTGGGGAATCCAGGGACTCGAACCACAAACTGCTGACAACAAAGTACAACTATTAACCTCTTCACGACTTCTAAAACAAATGAATGCAGAGTTCCCAATTTCAATATGGCTTTAATAACCACAAATTAGGTCTATTAGGTCAACATTATTTCTGATAGTTCTCAGCCACTATTTTCTTACACATGAACCCAGCAGAGTAGTAGCACTCCGACAAAATGCTACACTAATATATATATATATATATATATATATATATATCGTAATAAAAAAGCGAAATACAGATACATACAGATACAATAGATACATTATTAAATTCATTTTATACTTATTTATTTTTATTTATTAATTTTGGCACAAATTATCCTCCATAGGTTCCACTCCTATCAGATAAAAACAGGACAAACTGGCTCCAGTGAGGACGCAACGCTAACATAATTGAGGAGTGTAAAGGAAAAAAAATTGCCTGCTCCGGTAACCCCAGTTTCTGTTGCGTCATGATGAATGTACAGTCAGGATTTTGTGTAAGCAGCGTCCACGGGCCTATCCAGCCTGGTGGAAACAGTACAGGCTGTGGTTCAATGGGTGATGTTTTCGGGCACGGGCTAGGTCCCTCCCTTTCTCCTGATCTGTGGCTAGCATAAGTAATAGACTACAACAGACTGAAGACAAACGAGTATTTCGGGGAGAATGATGCAACACATTTATGCTTTTAGATTGGTTAGCATATCCTTAAACCAATCGTTTGGTTGACGCTGAGAAAGGGGAGCCACGAACGTTTTTTCGGGGAAAAGTTTAGGTAAAAACTGGTTTCTTAGTCAATAGGTAACCGTCGCAACAAAGCTCAAACATTCCCATAAATGTGCAAACTAGACGATTTTAGCGAAACGAGCACACAATTTTATTTCACAAATATTAGGCTAACTTTAATGATTACGGCTTGCCTTACAACTACAAAACTCGTTGGCCTTTTTTTAGTTGTTGACGCCATAAGTTTGACTGAACGTACTTGCACAAAGTACGAGCTAATGCAGATATGATTAAATAGGCGAGGCTGGGAAGAATGGTTGACACTTTGTTCCTGCACACAATTCAACTAACAAAAATATAACCACTTGGCCGAGGTACTGTGCACCATATCCGTTTTCTTTTTCTTCATTCAATGTTGTTTGTGTCTATTTTATGAGATCTTTGTTATTGAGTGCTATTTAAGTACATACTTTATTTTTTATATATATAGACCATAAAAATGTACATTTATATTAAGTTTTGGCGCCTTTGGGCCTACACATAAATTGGGCTCCATCAAAGAGCACGCCAACAAGACTAAACACCACTCGACAAGGAAGAACAGTTTAAACCAACTAGATTAATTGGGGAAAAAAAGATAATCCAGGTAGTTAATTTTGTTTTTATTAATAAATGGATATAGTCTATAATTAGTAGGGTATTTTAATCTAAGCTAAGCTAAGAAATGCACGTTAACACCCAATAACAAAAAACATTGCAGCTATACCCTACATGCAAAATCACGGTATACTGTGTGTGTATACTCACATAAAGAATGTTCTTCAATCCTCCTTAAAAAGCTGGCAATTGGAGTTTGTTGGGTCTTATGGCACCTTTAACTACAATACCCAGATGCTCCCGCAAGTCGTAGTTGAACATTGAGAGGTGGAGCGTGGCTGGTCTATTGGTAACCGAGGAGAAGATGGTGGAATTTGCAGCAGCAACGTGCTCTACACTCCGTCCAAAATATATACCGTCGCAACCAGGTATTCGGTATCGTTTACCCGGAGACAATAATAGATAATATATATTAAACGATATATAAAAAATTCATCCAGTATTACGGATTGTACATATTTCGCCATTGTTGGTGAAACGTGGTTTGGTAGGTGAACTAAAAGAAGTATAGCTAGGCTGTTAGCTATTTTTGTGCGTTGAATATTTAGTTGTCATTGTTCAAATCACTCGGCTTGGAGTCGGGGGCCAACGGAAAAACAAGACTAAGTTCCGTCGGTGTGCCTCTCTAGTCAAACTCAGCCGAGGTTTCAAGCTTGTGAAGTGTTGACCGCTACAACCGACTGGAGACATGCCGAGAAATAAAAAAGGGAAACGTGGTTCAAATCGGGGTAAGTTCTGCCAGCAACTTTGTTGCCAATACAATACGACAGGTATATAACAAAACCACACTTGTTGAACTATAAATCAGACTAACAAATCTACTTGCGTATGTTAGTTATCTAAGTGGTTACTAGTAGATAGCTAACTTAAGCCTTTTCCTCAGTCAATTTTCGAGAGTCGCCGCCATATGGTAACGTTAAGGTTTACGGACTACCATATAAAATCGCTCAGCAAAAAAAACGTAGAATGTTTTTACCCCATATATTCCTCCTGTGCAACAGTTGTCACAATTCAATAGCTAACAGCCATTAGTTAATTTAAAATTCTAGCCACTGTTACTACGGTTATTTTTAGGGTAACGTTAATATAGCTAACTACCTCGTGTAACTCGTCTATGGATTAGTTTACTAGTAAGGGAAACATTTATAAGATTTTTCCCCCACTGTACAGTGCTACCCTTAACAACCTCTTAATTTTTGAATGGTCATAGCTTTTTTTTAAATTAAGAACCGTAGTCACAATGTGAACAGATTACTATTTGAGACTAATTCCGCTTTTAAATGGCCGATCTGCCACAAAAAAATCCAAGTGCCCGTGTCCAACGTTTGCATAAATATTAATGTGTATTATAATTGATTAGATTTTTCTTTTTTTCAAGGTAACTAATGTTTTTAAAGACTACCCTGCGTCACTCAAGTGACATTTTACAGTTTACAGAAAAATAATCTATACTGTACGACTTTGGGGAAAAAAAAAAACCTATTTAAAATAGCATGTCTCCCGCAGTTCACGTTTCAGAGATCACTTCGAACAAACAGCTGTCATATTCCAAATAATTTAGTAAAAAGATAAACTGCTTGATTAATTTTGAGCACATTTTGAATTCCCTTTGTGCTGTTCCTGCGAGATCTGAGTTGCGTCCAGGTCCACGCAAGCACTGCTCACATGAAAACTATTTGAGCAGATTCGCTTAGCAAAGGGGCCATGTAGTCTAGTCCGGATGTTCAAGGTTGCTGCAAGTGGGTCAGTGCAGTTGCACTCTTGAATGTCTATATTGTTGCTGCTCATGTAAAACCTAGTGGTATGAGCAAATTTATTTTGTTAGCTTTATAAATTGTCCTAAATAAGGGGCCTTTGCAAAGTTTTAAAATGAATTAACTCATAGAATATTAACCCAGTAGCTATTCCAATCACCCAGTTGCTTTGAAACATTGTAATTGTCAACAGGTGGAATCATTGTGTTATCAGTTTCAGTAATATTTTTGATGATGGAGACCAATATAAAATAAGTGCACATAGGCGATGTGGCACTACAAGTCAGTGCGCTGTCGTATACTAATGTTGAAAAATATAGTGGAGGGTGTGGGTGGGTCTAACCGCCGTTTCTTCCTGGCTCCGTCTTCATTGGCCACCATAGGCTCTCTCCGACAGGAGGTGCTTCAGTTGCAGCTGTCGGCCAAGGCAACTCTGCAATGTAAAGGTACCGGTATGTGGACCATGTGTGACATTTCCCTAGCCAGCTTTTATCTTTCTTACCATTCGCCATGCCGCATGTTCACCTGTTCCATGTGTTTCACGGAAATCCACCGTTCAGCTTGTCTCCTGCGTCACTGTTTAATCGCTGGGATTGATCAAGTGCAAGTTTTCAAGGGTACCAGAGTTTGCTCTCAGATAAATGAAGATAGTGCAGTATTTCATCTTTCTATAAACGTAGCTGGATTTAATCTTGCAATGTGAACTTCAGTCAACTATGATGGATTTAGTAAAAAAAAGAACTGAAGATAGTTGCTGTGGGTTATTTGCACTCGTTTACACATGCTACAAGTTTACTATTTTTTTTTTTTTTTTTTACTTTGATGGTATGGAGTAGAATTATGCCGTAAATGTACCAAAAAATTTTTTCTTGGATGCCCTCTTAAGATTACTTTAAAGTTAAAACAAAATTTTGGTAACTTTTTTTTTTGGAGGATTTCTGGGATGTGGCTGACCCACAAAATTGTGACTTAAAAATATTTGCACAATTGAAATGTAAATGTATAATAATTTTTCTGAAAAGCCTAAAGCTGAATTTGGCAACTGGTGACAGTTCCATGGGTGATTTCCATCTCTCACATCACTCAATCATTCACCAACAGCAGTTGTTCATAACCTTACTAATCTTGTTGAACCAAGATGGCATGAATCTATTCATGTTGCAGAATTAATGTTTTTTTTTTAAAGCTTACCATTCATCTGACTACTGCTCATAATAATTTTTAGTCTTGTCTTGCAAACATTTCTTGTCTTGCATAATCTGTATATTTTAATTTAGCTTCTCTGTATGCTACTTAATTGTAATGCACCTCCCTGCATGTTATTAAAGGTTTTTGATATTTGGAACTGCCACTTGGTTGTGTGTTTTCTCCCCTATTTGGGATAGCTAATGTATCTATCTAATGCTTGGGATTGCCGATTGAGCCACTTGGGAGGCTGTCTTGTAGCAATGTTTTGACTTCAAAAGGTTGGATGATTAGTTTAGGTAGTCATGTGACAGAATGACAGGAAGGTATTTTTTAAGAAGGTTGTGGTTGGTCCAGCACAACTGCCCAGCAGTTGTAGTGCTTACGAAGGATCCCCTGCAACTAAAGACACACCATAAAACAAGAGGCCGATTGTACGGCTGGATTCCGTCATGTCTGGCTGAGGGAACTCTTCCCCCAGTTCAGCAGGGACTAGTGCGCTCGTTTGCTGATGGTAGATGGTCAGATGAGGGGTTCCTGCTGGCTCAGGGCTTCCTAGTGTTGTCAGGATTACCGCGTACAGTCATGTGACGAGGCCCAGAAAGCCATTGTGAGTGCATAACACCCAGCTGGGTCAGTCAGTCATGGTCTCGTAAATTGCTCACAAAGGTCACAGTCCAAAAAGAGATGTTGAGAATTTCCAATGAGGTGCTCTTGGGTAGGTTTAAAAAAAAAAAAACCTTTACACAGAAAGGGTGACTTTTTGTTGTGTTGGCATTAATGTTTTTTTCTTTTTCACGGATGAGCTCTGCTCACTGGCAAAATAACCCCAATTAGTAATTACCACTTGTGCAGCTGTGCCTTGCTGTTCACCGTCAACCAGTTAAGTTTGAGGGATTAAGTGGGCTGTGTGCATCCCTGTGGTTCCTGTTTAAGCTGTATTTCTCGTGCAGGAGGTTAAAGGGACTGGGCAGTTCTAACGTTGAGGGATCCTGTGACGTGACCGATACGGCTAAGCTGCTCAATGACCCATTCACACCTTCCATCTCTAAGCCCTGTGCTCCCCTCGCTGTCTCTCGTTCAGGCGGGCGGAATGGAGTAAAGGGCGAGTCCGGCGCCAGCGACGATGACCTGGCCAGTGACGTCCTGAGTCACTACAGCAGTGCCAGTGAGAGTGCCTCTGTGGTGGAGGAGGGTGAGTACTGGAACGACCTGCCTGTTCCTCGCATGCGCCAACGCATCCACCCGCTCTCTCTTACTCAGTCCTATCGCTCTTCCTCTTGCTGTAGGCATGTTGTGCCATCAACACCAACTGTGTGTGCCTTATTTCTGTGAATCTGGTTATGAATGTTTACTACGTGTAAGGTGTGTTAAGCTGCCTATTGCTGTGTGACTCTGGTAGGCGCGGAGCCCGTGGACGAGCAGTCTGCCCAGGAGGAGACGGAGGACAAGCTGAAACAATGCATCGACAACCTGATGGACAAAAGGTGTGTGCTGAGGAAGGATGTAGAAAGTAACGGTATTCTTGGCTGCAGGCTCTTTTCATTCCAGAACCATATGCTGTCTTTTTCTAAAGAAGTGGGCTCTATTCGAGAGTAGTGTATTATAAAGACAACTCCCACTTAACTTCAGTGAGTACTGGGAGCGTTTGGGTAAAATATGTCTTTGTCTCTCAGTGTGAAGACACGTCTGGCTGGTCTGGAGAGTCTGAGACAGGCTTTCTCTTCCAAACTGCTGTATGACTTCCTGCTAGAACGCAGGCTTACACTGAGTGACTGCCTTGAGAGGAGCCTGCGCAAGGGTGAGAGCAGTGGGGTGTGGCATATATTTTGGGAGGGGCAGGTCTGAGCAGAGGGGTGTGGCCTAGATTGTTGGGTAAATGGTTAATTAGTTAAAGGGGCAGCAGTCTGCATAAAGGTGAGGAATGAGTCAGAGCACGTGAAGAGGCTGGTATGTGGAAGGTATATGGCTTGAGGGAGGATCTCTGGGTTGATGATTGGGTAAGCTTCACTAATGTAGTTTTTTTTTTTTTTTTTTTTTTTTTGCAACAATAGTAGGATTTTCACAGAACTCTTCATTCTGTTGCCATCTCTCCATCTGCTAAATACCACTTGACCACAACTTCATTCAATGTAAATCCGGGTTAGAATAGGCCACATTTAGGCTGGGATTATACAGAGAAAATGCCTGGACCTGTCTGAGAATATGCCTGGTCATTTTATCAGTCTTTTGGCCTTCCTCCTCCTCTCCCAGGTGGCGGAGAGGAGCAGGCAGCGGCAGCAGGTGTTTGCGCTCTGCTGTGTGTGCAGTTGGGCGGGGGAGACGAGGGTGAGGAGGGCTTCAAGATTCTCAGACCTGTCCTCAGCTCCATCCTGAGCGATGGCTGTGCTAGCGTGGGGGCCAGGCAGAGTGTGAGTACCGCGGTCCGTTCTACACTGCGGCACGCGACACCCACACGTCTCCATTCTCACTCAAACCGTCTGTCAAACTGTTACAGTGTGCCACAGCTCTGGGGGTATGCTGCTACGTTTCTGCTGCTGAAGATGCAGAGGTAAGTCGCTCGGCATGGCTGAGAATGCTTGGGATTCGATGAGGCCACTGACCGGGTCACCAGGTTCTGGGACCAAATTTTATGTCAAGATGTTTCAAGTCACAGAAATGGTGAAGAGATTAGCGTTAGACCATGACTCTGATTGAAACATGACCGATATATTTATGATCGTACTCTGTCAAAAGCTATTCTTGGTAACTAGCCAACTTGAAGAGTGTATTCATTGTTCAGATGCAGTTGGACTCTCCGTAAGTGGGAGGGATAACTTGGTGACAAAGTCACGTTTTTTGTCTGCATAAATCATGTCTTGTAGGATTAATTAAAAGTTAACCATTAACACTTTAAGCCTATTTTATTTTGCGGTTTATATAATGATTTGCCTACATTTCCTATGAAAATTTGTATGTAGCTGGACACCATGTGGACATTTTCCAGTCTTATTGCCTTTTTTCTGAGTTAATTGAACAACCTGTGCTGTAAATGGGAAGTCAGTATGTGTATAAAGGGTTTTCTCTTTTGCAGGATCTGGTGAAATCCCTTGGCCACTTGGAGAGTGTGTTCACCAGCTCCTACCCAAACCATGAAGGTGCTCTACCAGTTCCGAAGTCAGGGGTTGCAGGACTTTACTGTGCCGCCCTGCAGGCCTGGTCACTGCTTGTCACCCTGTGCCCTGCCTCCCACCTCTCTTCTCTGCTGGGCATGTAAGTGAAGGGAGAGAAACCCACTGACACTAAGCCAGGAATCAGTTTAGGTTATTCAGCTGAATTGTAAATGCAAGTGCAAGATTCCACATTATACAGTTCTTATTTCTTATTACTGTACCCACTTGACTAAATATAAAATGCTTCTTATTGCAAACCAGCTCGAACATAAAATGTTTTTTCTCTGATTTTACATTAAATGTTTTTTTTTTCCCTAGACATTTGCCTAAACTACAGGCCTGCTTAGAGTGCAGTGATGTCAATTACAGGATTGCTGTGGGGGAGACTATTGCCCTGTTGTTTGAACTGGGGCGAGATATTGAACGGGTAAATCTGCAGAACGCCATGCTTGTATTCCACTCAATAGAATAACCCAGCCTTAAGACCCTTTTAAGACTCGAAATGCAACGTGTGTGCCATTCTCACTTTGTTCCTGTTTAATGTTGCACCGTATTGGGGCACGTGACCGGCTTCCACAGGACTTTCAGTACGACGACACAGACACTCTGTGTGAATGCCTAAAAAGCCTGGCAACGGATGGGAACAAACACCGAGCCAAGAATGACCGGCGGAAACAGCGCTCCATCTTCAGAGAAGTGTTGCACTACATTGAGGTAGGAAAAGGGGGGTTCACCTTTAGCCTGTTGTGCTGGCAGAAAGCTTGATGTCGTAGTCACAGGGTACATTTACGTGCTTGCTAGTTTTGAACTCGTATTCTGGAACCACTCCCTGTCTCCAGAATGAAGATTTCACTGAGGAGACTATTCGATTTGGCGTGGAGGGCATCTACATTGACAGCTGGATGCGTAGGAGGATCTATGACGCTTTTAAAGAGGTTCTGGAATCTGGTGTGAGACACCACCTACAGGTGCAAACATCAAGATATCTTTGGTATAACTTAGCCTAGTCTAAAGACCAAAATTGACTGCAAATAAATAGAGACATGAGGTGGGGAAAAATCTCCTGCAGACACTCCATACCCCAAGTTACAAGATTGGAAATTCCTAGTTGATGGGTTGAAGTAGTCATTAAGAGTCGCTAGTGATAGCTGGAAAATCTCTCCTCTAGTTTGCCTAAATTCTCAAAGTGATCCTATACTTTGTCTTGTTTTAATACAGTTTAACCAGCTGCTGAGGGACATCTTCGAGTTGGGGCCACCACTAGTACTAGATGCATCTGTAAAGGCCAGCAGGATCTCTCGTTTCGAGAAGGTGAACTTCCCATGTTGCATCTCCTAATTTGAGTTTCCCTATTTCAATACTGGCAGTGCCATCCAGAATGTCTAACATAAATCAAACCATTTGTGCAAATCCCTTCGAACATCTGTGTTTTCACAACTGTTTACATCATATGGTGTTTCCATTACAGCATTTGTACAACTCTGCTGCATTTAAAGCAAGAACTAAACTAAGAAACAAAGTAAGGGACAAGCGAGCTGATGTGATGTGAGAAGGGCGAAAGATACCGGACCAACAGTGGCCTAAGGGACAACAGCAAAAGAACTCTAACCTATCTCTTCACTTGAAAAAAAAAAAAACACCAACGCTGCTGCCAAAACCAGGACTTTGCAGACAATGCAAGTGTGTGTGTGTGTGTGTGTGTGTGTGTGTGTGTGTGTGTGTGTGTGTGTGTGTGTGTGTGTGTGTGGGTGGGTTTATTTTTAAAATTTAACACCACAGCATAAAACACGACTAGTGAAATAAAAGTTTATCTTTATATTAACTTCATGTAAGAATATTAATCATTTCTAAATATTTTTACTTTTTATTTATTGAGTGGGAGACCAGTATTTTTTTTTTTTTTTTTAATAAAGATACGTTTACAAAGACTCAGATTTAATTAAAGGATGGGATAAAGGACATGAAGAGAATTTGTAGTTTTTCTATGTATTTTATATGCTGGTAAATTGAGCATTCTGTACATGTATATGTATTTTAAAACTGCATATGTATGTATTAAAAAGTGCACCAGAACTCACCATAAAGGGACAATGGCTGTTGTACCCTGAAGCTAAAAGCTGAATTTGATCATGAAATAAAATGTCATGTACATGCATTTAGTGTCTGCTTAATATTGCAGTGTGCAGGAAACGTGGTACCATATGCAACTTTGGTTTGTATTGGTTTTACAAATAGGGTGGTGACAGTCACACAACAACTATGTTCAAAATAAACTTAAGTTACTCCATGCATGATGCAAGTTAAAACGGAGTTTGGGGCCACTTGAGCGTTTAGAATAAAAACTGAATGGATAACATTGTTCTATTAATATTTATTAGCAGAAGAAAACTATTAAACATATCAGTCAAACCTTCTCTGCACTTCTACGTGTCTAGCCTGCATCACCCCGTTCAGATGATTATATTTATTTATTTTTTTTCAATCTTGGCCTGTACAAACAAGTTTAAAAGCGTATTCTCTTCTAACTCTTATGCAAGTATATATATATGTATATGTATATATATATGTATATATATGTATATGTGTGTGTGTGTGTGTCTGCAAAACGTGCATAACGTCTAATTATTACCAGTAGTACTTAATTTTACAGGGTATTGATCATCTGACAGAAGCATAGCAGTTGGTTTAGTGTGTGCTCTACTACTTTGACTATTAGTCAAAAAGCATCCAATGCCTTAAAAACTACAGTAGGTTTCACAAATAATTTGACTCTTGTCCATGGGGTTCGGTATGGGTTCGCATTACACGAATATTACCGAAGTAATACAAGTGTCCCGTCGGATGGTAAAGACCCTTTGCCAAGTCACACGAAATTTAAATAAAATATATGACTTGTCGGCCAGATGATTCATCTAGCATTTGACCAGAAATTACAACCAAATCCTATAATGACCAGAGAACAGTTTTCTTTAGTTTAAACCCCCCGCAAATGGTACAACTATATAATGGTACAGTCTGCCTCGCGGAAGCATGGAGTCACTGGTAAAATTAAGTTTGCCTGCAACATTAATATGTGTTGAAACTGTGAAGAGAATAGACGGTATAGGTGTTGTTAGAAAGTTATTGCAGCAAAAACTTGATTTTGTATATATACGTATCTGCACGGAGAAGTTGTTATAAACTTAGCTTTTCTACCGGTACAGCAGGATAGCATTCCTAGCTAGGTCTATTGTTAGAAACCATCTGTACCCCAGTGCATATACCCCTAGATTGCTAAATGTTCCGCGTTTACCAGTAGTAACTGTAGCATGCTAAATGTCTTCGTTACTTAGCCAACTTCTCGCCTGATGTGTGATTCGTCACAATTGCCTGACATCTAATCTAATTAGGGACTTGTGTGCAGATGGATTTCTTATTAACTTTAATCTGTGTCTTATATGCACAAAGTGCCGAAGAAGGTAAACACTGCTAACCATGTGGCTATCTAGATACTTTGGGATATTGGATTGTCTGAATTTACGTTTTAGCGGTTAAGGTGGCGGGCGTGCCCTTGCTGTGATTGAAACCATGAGAATACTCAAGTGCGTGTGCCTTAACAGGTCCAAAGACAGCCCGAGTCCATCGGCGCGGTGTTCAAACAATACAGCCAATTCCCAACCCCTGTATTTGTCGCCGTGAGCCCAGACATACTCGAGAGCCGTGGGACGAGATACGTCGACCTGTTTACAGGTAGATATAAAAAAAAAAAATTGGGGGGCTTTCCATAAATGCGGACGGCCCACAGTGGGTTGAGTGGGTCATTCATATTCTTAGAGCGAGACATGCTACCCGGTTTGGTGTTTTATTTACTTTGCACCACATTATCATATCTTACAAAAATTACCATGGCTTGTCTAAGCTGTCAAATCTTGTTAATTATTTTAAATTTCAGATGCCACAAGATCATGTTACAAAATAAAACAAAAGATAAAATTGCTTATAAATAAGTTGCTCTTTCGAAAATCAGTAAGTAGGTGACATCACGTTTGTCGTGGGAGAAAATAGTGTCGCTCTCCAGTATATTTGGCTTTCCAAGTCAGTTGTCCTTCGAAGAAAGAAAAAACAAAACTTATCTGAGCAGGCATGATATGTCAAGTAATTCTGTGGGTAACCATAATGAGTGTCACACTGGACATTTTTAAATATTAAAACAAAATGTTCTGGACATGGATTAAGAGACATACGACACAAACAACAAATAAACCATGGCATACCGTTTCATGGAATATGTGACTGTATATACACATACTAGGTTTTATGTAAATTATTTTTAATAGTTTATTTCTGCAAATCAACGGTTTTCTGCGGTTTCAGAATGGAGCCAGAACGAGGAGTGCAGGAGAACCCGGTTGCAGTTCAGCAAACAGTACACTGTGCTGTGCGATGAAAGGAATATGCTGAGAGCCCTGCCTCCAGGCCACTGCAACTCGTCAGAAGGAGAGTAAGAAAATCTCCACTCGTTACTGCGTATCAGTGAGGCAGTTTTAAATGTGCCGCCTGTCAGTCCGGGCTCTTAACAAAGACTGAATTTACTGAAAATATGCAGGCTTAGTTCCTTACTCAAGGGTACAGTGGTACCCTCTGAGGACTTTAACCTCAAGTTACAGATCACAACATTTACTGCTATGCAAGTACTGCTGCTTTAGCTCTGCATCACGACACATCCCATCAAGTTTTTTTTTTTTGTGCCGTCCTACAGGCACCCGGGAAGCATACCGGGGGTACGGGGTTAGCGGATTCCCACCCACCCCTGCCCAACTGGCAATCTTCCAAATTTTTGCCCCTGTTATGCTGCCCTGTCACAATGACATGGCAATTGAAATGAGCTGTAACCTATGAAATCCATGTCAAAGGGCTCATAGGTCTATAATCGAGCAACTTCCCAATATTCAAGTCGTGAAGTTTTGTGACCTCCCATTAAAAACAAGTAATATCCCAGTAATATTATTTAAATTTGGAGAAGGAAGAATACAATTATTGTATAACTTGTATTTGTCAGAACTTATCTTTTCTGACCTTCAGGTTGCTGATCTGCCATTCCCCTTCTGGAGCTCTGAAGGCTGTTGTCAAGGAAACCAGCTGTGAATGGCAACACCTTGAGGTGAGCATCACTAGAAATCCCTGGTGATTTCAGAACCCATGCTTGTTTTATGATCTGCAGATGACCAATCTCCTTGTCATGAGTCACCGAAGAGACATTGCTTGAAGTAGTTTGTATTGGGAATCCATAGGTGATCGCTAATAGAGAAATGAGCTGGAGAAGATGAGGATGCCTCCTTGTTGCCATATTGTTGCCAAGATTTGTTCACTCATACTGCAAAAGGAACCAATATAATAGTGGCAATAGAAGCTGTTTTTACTTTATGCTTATTGCTTTTCCTTTTCAGATATGGAACAAATATGGCATAATGAAAACCTTTGACCTAACTGGTTTAGGCAGACATGGCAAAGTATACGATGATGGTAAGTTTTGTCATTGATGTTCACGGAGTCCATCAAGATTAAAACTCGAGCAGTGCATCTGCAAGATCTTTAACACTTGACATCCGTTTTGATTCAATCTGCCCGGGTGTGTTTCAGCTCAGTTTGGTTGTTTGGCCTGGTCTGCCTGCGAGGGCAAGGTCTTGTATGTGGCAGAGAAGAAGCCACCTAAGACTGAGACATTCCCTGTACTGGAAGAGACTGGGGGATCCAGTGAAAATGCTGGGACAGGGCCTTCTGGAGGAGACGGGACGTGTGGAAATGTACTTTCCAGTTTACGTTTGTTTTATCTATGGAACAATTTAACATTGTATCTGTGGAAAGATTTTGAAGTCTTCTCCATCAGCAGTAACAGATCATGATAATCACTATTCACTGTTAATGTCAGTATGGGGCAATGAAGTGGATTATTATTTTATTTAAATAAATAAAAAACTTTTATTATCTTAAATTTCAGTTATTTAAGATTAAACTGGCTTCTTCTGAATATTGTAGTAAACCTCCCTTGATCTTCTTTCCCTGCTCCCTTGCCTTGCCAGGAGAATAGTAGTGCATACTGTGGTGACTGGGGTGAGGGCCTCTCCAGTAAGAGCGTCCCAGTGCTGTGTGTGGCCGACGTAGACAAGGGCACAGTGCAGGTGTTGCAAGGTGTTCCACCACAGGTGTCTCCTGGGCAGGTGAGCGCCAACTCTGCATCCCCATCATGAATGAGTCATTTGTGTGTCAGGTGTAGTTCACGCTGCATGAACTGAGTGAATTTAAGTTCCGGGTATAAATGTTTTTGCACCCTCGATAAAGGCCTTTTCTTGAGTTGCATCTGTTAAAATCTGGTCAAATAAAGTAAGAAACATAAGCCAGTCAGCCTAAATAAGCTATTTTGCCTGGGGGAATTTTAGCATTGAATTTTGTGTCCTGTCAACCCTAGGGACTTTGGGCACCAGGGGATGGTGGTGTGTTCTTTGTGGGTTGGTGGCATGAACCCTTCCGTCTGGGCCTGAAATACTGCTCCAACAGGAGGTGAGTTACAGTTAGTAATCGCCAACACATGACACGTTCAGAAATGAGATGGTGAAGTGATGCCGCGTTTCACTTTCAGGTCTGCCCTGTTTCATGTGGACCTCGAGGGGAACTGTGGTGAGTGATTGAGTACTCGTATGATTTTTACCGCCATACGACAGCTATGAAACACTCTAATGATGGAAAAAAACAACCTCCTCACTGCGTCACTCTCTCCTCTTTGGTCCCTGGGGACAGAGTGCCTGTCTTCCGACTGCAACGCTGTTTCGTCTCCTCGCCTCAGCCCCGACGGATGCTACATTGTGTACCTACAGGGCCAGGTGTTTGGGCCCCACAGCCAGTGTCTGAGCCTGCAGCTGGTGAGGGCTGCCTGCCCCTTGCATCCACACACGCTCCTAGCTTAATTTTCACTCTCACTAATACAGGCTTGTGTTGGGGCGGGGGCAGTCGTACTTTTTTTGGGTGGGGGGGGGGGCGAGGATTTCATACAGGCTTGGGAGAGCACTGCTGCTGCCCACACGTTAGTGTGCTGTTGCGAATTGTCAGCTTTCTTCCCACATGGTCGAAGGAGACAGACTTTAATTGTTCCTGCAGTACGACTGGGTGTTGAGGAAGACTACTTTGCTGGTGGATGTGGTTAAGAGGCCAAAGAAAGGTAGGAATCTTCAGTACAAAGATTGGAACCACGTGGTATTCCCTACAAACCCTGCAATCCATTTAGAAAGAGACAAAAGTAGCACGATACCCGCAATGGTATCCTGATCAAAATGATACCCTCAATGGTATCTGATCTTTTACAATGTGCTCTCATGGTAAAAGGACAGGCATATAGCTGGCGTTTTAATTGGGTGTCCCTGTGTTTTCCAGGGGAGTTTGCCGGGCTGTATGAGGCCTTGCCTCGGCGCTGCTGGTCCTCAGACAGTCGGAGAGTGGTGTTCAGCAGCGCCAGGAGGAACTGGAAGGTATGGCGCTCTTGGATCACACCTAAAAATTCTCAATTCTTTTCGTTGCGTCACAGTTTCTGCAAGCGCTTGTCCCGTATCCCCGTAAATTCATAGCTTCCTGTCTCTCCCTAATCACTTCCTCTCTCCATCTGCGTTGCTGAAGTTTTTGCCATCTCTTCACAGGAGCTATTCGTGGTGGACCGATGCACGAGAAGAGTCGCTCGTCTCGTTGATCGTAAGGGCTTCTTTTGTCAGACTGGGCCACAGAACGGTTTGGGACAGGATGTTGTAGCAATAAACATAATTACTTTAGCATAAATATTTGTTGCATTATTGATGCTTAGATTAGGTGCTTACTTTTTTTGAGGTTTATGTGTAGATTTTGTGTTAGTTAAGCATGTTTATTGAGTTAGTTAAGCGTGTTTATCTCTTTGCAGCATTAGTCTTATACCTGCTCTCAGTAATTGTCATTAGGGCAAGACAGCTCAGTTTTGTATTGCACTTTAACCCTTAAAACTACTGCACTTGAGTACGTTGTTCTGGATAAGAGGGTTTGTGCAGGGCTTTTAACAGTAGGAAATGGTTTCTTGCCCCTTCCATCAGATGAGGAATTTGGGAGTTGGAAACTGCTGGCCATTGAAAGGGACCTGATGGTAGTCAACTGTTCAGCGCCTGACTGTCCTCCGTGCCTTGTAAGTGTGGAAAGTGCACCTAGGTTTTTACATCTTGGTGTATAACGCAGTCTTGACACCTTCGCATTGGTGCTTGTTAGAAAATTGGATTCCTTCCTCCGGCTGGGGCAGAAGGGCGCATCTCCTGGACCTCCGTGGAAGAGCCCAGACGAATCCCAGACCTGGAGTGGACCGTGCTGAATATCACTCCCACACCACAAGAAGAGAACATCGAGCATTGTGAGTGTGTGAAACGACTCTCAACACCTAGGAAATGTTTTCTGAAACGTTTTCTCAATGTTTCAGATTCCTAAAACATTTCTCAGTGATCTGTCATTAACGATTATCGTTAACATATTACTTTATTTTGGGATTAAAGCAGCACACATTATTTGTGTTTTTGGCACTGCGCTGGACAAGAAGGGCTCGGTATGCCTAATATGGCCTATATCCTGAAACGGCTGAGAGGAAATGATTGAGGCTGTGGTTAAAACATTTATTAAATGGACTGTGTTCCTCCTACTGTTGGTCTTCCTGATAGCTGGACTGGATTTCGGGGCTGTGTTGGTGAAGTCCCATGGGCCCAGGACAGGGGTTAAGGTGCCCATGGTTGTTTTCTCCCATGGTGAGAGAAGTTCTTAAATGATCTACAACTAATTGAATTTCAGTGTTCTCCTTTAATCACCATAATTACTTCTCCCTTTTAGTCACCAGCAAAGTAATGTTGCGCTTTGTTCTCCAGGAGGGCCACACTCGCAGTTCTCTGCTGAGTGGAACGTCTCTGCTGCAGCACTGGTCAGGTTGGGGTTTGCTGTTCTCTTGGGTAAGAAAATATCTTTGCTGTACTGTAGTCTAACCAGTAGCGTAATTGCTCTCGTTTTGCTCTGGTTCTACTACCTCAGGATGGGCTGAACAGAAACCTGCATCCCGCTGAGTAATTTTGCGGTTATCTTTTGGCGTGCTCCAAAGTTGCATATGACTTGTTCCTCCGGGAGTGAAACGGAAAATGTTGGGTGATAAACTGAGGCGTTTTAGGAGTCTGTAAGTCGTGTGCCATTGTTGTTGTTTGTGGCAGTGAACTACAGAGGGTCCACCGGGTTTGGGCAGGACAGCATTTACTCTCTCATCGGGAACATCGGCAGTCAGGATGTCAAGGATATGCAGGTAATTAATAAACTTGTTCGGTCATATTTAATTGCAGGTGTCATTACTCTGTGTCCACCTATTGTGATGAAATACGTGTATTTCTAAAACTAGATCAGATCCTACTCTGTGACAAGTGCTTGATTATCTGTCTTAAATGTTAAAACTAAGTTTAACCTTTTCAATTTATCTCCACCAGAGGGCAGTGTTGGTCACACTGCAGACGGATACAGGCCTTGATGCCAGGAGGGTGGTTGTGATGGGCGGTTCTCACGGAGGCTTCCTGGCATGCCACCTCATTGGCCAGTACCCCGACTTCTATAGCGCTTGCGCTGCCAGGAACCCTGTCATCAACGCTGCCACCCTTCTGGGCACCAGTGACATCATTGACTGGTAAGACCTGCTGGTCAACCTGGGCTTGACCTTGTTCTTTATTTCTTTTATAACCTTATGGTATGAATTACTAATACAGCCTAAATCAGAGTCGACCCTGCTCTTCCCTGTGGTGACTGGAGTTTGTTTGATGTGTGGCTCAGGAGATACTCTGCAGTGGGACTCCAGTACTCGTTTGAACGCGTGCCCAGTCCAGACGACCTGGCCATCATGCTGCAGTGCTCTCCCATTGTGCATGCTTCTGAGGTAGATGCACGTCTTTGCACTGCACTGTGTCCACAGCAAGGCTTGGCTGTGTAAAATAGAGCATCGTGTCACTTGGTTGCTTTCAGATTAAGACTCCTGTGCTGCTGATGTTGGGAGGAAAAGACAAAAGGGTGTCCCCACACCAAGGGCTGGAGCTGTACCGTGCATTGAAGAGCAGGGGCTCCTCCATCAGGTCAGAGGTTTAATTGCCGTTTGGCTTTTCTTGTGCCCCCTACTCTTAATTTCACTGAGTTTCAAGGCTCCCCAAATGTGAACAAGATGGAGCCTCAACCTGTATGACGAGGATAGAATGTGTGCGTGTGCGTTCGTGTGCGTTCGTGTGCGT
>JAOYSI010050712.1:0-22828 GCA_025775065.1 Hiodon alosoides | reverse complement strand
GTTAGTGAGAAGATCCACTTTGACCTTTGTGGCTGTTGTTGATGTTGGCGATTGTGGTTAGTGAGAAGATCCACTTTAACCTTTGTGACTGAAGCTTTAGTGGTATAGACCAACTGTGATATCGTCAGCTAAAGGCTATTGCTGCTGTGGGGACAAAAAACACTCTGAAGCTGTAAACAGTCACCCAACCTTTGTCACCTTAAAACTGTTCTCCTCCATCAGTGTAGAGGAGGATCTGTTAATTCTAAGCCTAAACCATTGAAACTTACTTCTGGTGGACACACATCAAATTTATAGTTTATGATTCATTTTTGAAGTGTGAGAAATGTTTATTGTTATCTTGATTCTCCCAGTGCTGCAAAATGTACCTTTTTCATCGAATGCGAGTTGGTTACTCATGGGCGCTTTTGAATGGAGGTCCACGGCCAAAGTTTTCACTCAGTGTCGGTGTGGGGGGCAGCACCTTCTTCACATCGACGACCCCATCTTCTGCTGAGCCTAATAATGTTTACACATTTGACACGGCGGGCCTGATCCTTTTAAAAATACATGGCCAGTATAAGCTAGCCCCCTCCTACGGGGTCTGAAAAAAGGCAGCATCCAGCCTGCCTCCGTCTGCCCTTGTTTGGAGAGAAGCATTGAAAAGGGGAAATTGAAAAGCCGGTGTGCTGCCCCCCTTGCCTGAACGGGTGACTAATATCCCGTATGTCAACACCAAGGCCTGCTCTGAGAAGGCCTTATCTGGACGCCATCTCTCACGGGCACAATGGCGCTGGGCCTGATAAGGGCCGTGCTGTGACATTGGACGGGCAGATAATCACGGCCCACTTTCAGGGCTCCATAATGGGGGCCAATAGACCCAGCGCGTTTAAAGTGGCAGGGCTCCCTTAATGTAGCCAGAAAGGCCCTTCATTTACTTGTGTGTCTGTTTGTTTGACACCCCCCCCCAAACTGTCAGGACGGGGACGGTGTATGATCGTGGGTCAGCCTACTGATTGCCATATCTGTCCACAGTAACCCTCCACAGTCTGTTCTCCTCATTGCCTTTGACTCATCCACACTGGTTAGAAAGTGCCACAGAGTTGCTTTCTGAGATTTCTCCTTTTCCAAGTTCACACCGAAAGCACTGCTGTATAATGCTGATTCCTTACGCCGATATAGAGCATACATGACACAAAATAATTGAATTTTTAGTAAATTTTTAACCTGCCCCCACGAAGTATTTTCTGATTTCAAGTTTAATGCCGTGCATCCACATCTCAAATGTTTAATGGAAAATGAGCGATTAGTCTCAAGTTCCTGAATTCTTCCCGCCAGGAAAGGACTATTGTTATATTGCAAACAAGAAATAAATCTTTTGCCACTCACCAAAATGGCACCAGCTGCTTAAAATGATCAGGGTATGATTACACGGCACACAGGGAAATGTGTTTATTGTTTTATGTGCTGTCTGTAGCACACTCAGTGCAATAGGAAATATCCCTTGTAAAACGAGTACTGTGTGGGCTTTGCTGAGATCTGTGCAGCAGCTCGAGACTGTAAAGAGGAGAATGGAAGATCAGTAATCAGAATTTCTTCGTGCTTCTGTATAGTGTTATTTCTTCATTTGTTTGTTTTTCTATGGAGATAAGTGTCACCAAGCGTTCATTTGGATAGCAAAAATAATCATGTTTTGAGTTCGTTCGTTTTTATCGTTTTATATATCATTAGCGGGCCCATATTAGCTAGCAAACCACCATCTGTACGAGCCATAGAATTCCTGCCAGATTCTCTTCATGTTATTTGTTTAATTTCCCACTCATAAAATATGTTGTCCGAAGAGTGATCTACTTCATATGTGCCAATTACATTTTTTTTAAAAGATGAAGAAACCGGGATTTCTCCGCGGATGTGGTGCTTTACAAAACCGGGGATGGCCACTGCTGTGGTACACCCTGAGAGAGTTTTTTCTCAGATTGTCAAAGTACAGATCCTCCTGTACTAACATAAACCTTTAAACACTGTGTGTAGCTCTGAGTGAGTAAAAATAAGTAAACAGATTAGATGATCAAGATCAAGTCAGAGACCCAATGGCGTCAGAGTTCTTAAAACATACGCTGGCCGAACGTAGAATGTCGGAAGGAAGTGGTTCTTATTACCAGCAGCCGGGAAGTGAGGCCGTTCAACCTGTAAATATTGTGTCACACATGACCGTAGAAGGAAATGGGCAGAGTTCATCCCCTGAAACACTGCAGTCCATCCATTTAATTCAACAATGTCCTCGTTTCTCAACATTAAAATATTTGAATGACTTCCCATAGATGACTGGTCAGTGTGGCACATCAGTGTTGTCAGAACGTCCTTCCAGACTTTGGAACCTCCACTTTTCTCAGCTTCAGGGGGTCCTGAAGTCTTATTTCCTGAAAACCAAGGACACAGGCTGCAGTGAACGCATGAATGTGATGAGACAATACAATTACACCTTAGGATTTGATGATGTTTTTATATACAAGCTCTGTTGGTCTCTGACATATTAAATATAATTCATAAGAAGGACAGAACTGCATCATTAAACAAAGGACCTTACCGAAATTTTGAGAAAACACCTTCAGAAAGAAAAAAAAAACAAAACATCCGTTTGCAAGGACAAACTCTATAACGGGACATCAATCTTGCAAGATCAATTTTTCACAGAAGGCTTTTTTGAAACAGGAATAAAGGTAATGGGAGGTTAATCTAAAGAAATTCTTTCATCATTAATTACAATTTTTCTAAACTCCAATGCCTGTTGAAGACTTACTTAAATCTTAATCAAATCTGATGGCAATCAGATTTAAAATAATCCTTCTGTGCCATCTGAATGCATTTGACTTTTATATCTTAAAGTTTTTAGAGTGCTATAATATTTCACGTGTTTAGCAAGAGTCTTAACCATACATGTCATCACTGGCATATAAATGCGTTTGGTAATATATTTTTTTAATAGCCATTTTATATTGTTGTTAATTTTTTAGAAGTAAGACAAACCGATCTTCATCAATATTTAAAATTCCCTTTGAAACCTTACTGGGCAAGCATTATAAATGTCTGTTCCTTAATACATGCAACTAGATTTGCCTGCACGAAGATCTAGCATAATGTGAAAATACGCACGTCTGTGCCTTTTCCACTCGTCAATGATAATTATTGTTATTAACATCACGGGTGAAATCATTCGCCAAGGACGCGCCAGGACACTTAAAATCTTGGAAGTTCCATCGAAAAAAAGTGAAGCCAAGCATCTTCCACAATGCGCCTCACAGCTGCAAATAAATTCTTGCATTAAATTTGTTTTTCGTACCTAAATAAATACATTAACGACCACTGTTAGATTAATGTGTGAATGGTGCAGTAACATCGCTGGGGGAAAGAAAATCATCTGGTGGCACTGTTTTTATTTAATGAACAGGGGCATTTCCATAATGTCTCGAAACGTATAAGGCTGACAAAATTGTGCCAAGTTAGAAATAAAAAATAAAAGAAGAGATTTTAAAAATGTCAAAACGGATGTATTTTTTCCTGTGTCTGGGGTGAGGGCAAGGCAACCGAACAGAGCGCTATGTGTCACTTTCGGGAGACATAAAAAGACATACAGTGGGCATCACATCGAATCAAATCATTCTCATGCTCGCAGGAAGCCACATAATTGCGTTGTTGACCAATCTTCGTAGCTCGGGGTGGCCGTTTCTTCCAGGAACCAGCCGCGGCGGCGGGGGGGAAAAAAAAAGCCCCCTCGCCACAACCTGGCAACAACAGGGGCGCGGTTAACGCTTTGCTCCCCGGGAGGTGCGGGGAGGCCGCGGGAATGACGCATCGACTGCGGGAAAATGAAAAACCCCCGCGGTTAAAGAAAGGCCGGATCGATGCGGGTATCTTTAACTAAAACGACCTCCTGTGCCTGCCTGTCCTCACGTTGCTGTACATACCTGAGTGCCATGCATGTTTTGGGATATGCTCACGTTTTCCTGAACGCATTGAAGGGAATGCCTGGTGGATCACTTTAGGAAATGGTGTTGGTCCTTAAAGAAAACCTTAAAGATATACAGATGTAAGACATCACAGCGCTTTACAATAAAGCTTTACACGGCAACGTCAAATTCTTCAGACACATTTATCTGCCAAACAGTGTCTGTAAATTTTGCGATTTACAGTTCGGCTGTAAGCAGGGAACCAGAATCTCCCTGTGAATTTTCCCTTGGATAGCAGCTGATGACCTTCCACAGAGAGCTCTTCACAGATAGTCGTGTTTGAGGTGTCTGGAGGTGGCGAGGTTCAAGGCACTTTGATGGCTCTGTCTACGCCCTGGAACACTCGGTTTCAAGATGGCAGCTGATAATTCAAACCCAATGTGACGGAAAAGGATTGGGTGTCTTATCAGATAAAGCCATCATCCCTATTTCCTTTTATAAGTGTGGAAGAGGAGTGTGGGGAGGGCTGGGTGTCACAAGTTCTTGTTTGACCGACTTAAACTACCATGCTGCGACAGTTTACTCAAGTGGGTTGGGGGGGGGTTGGTAAAAGGAGAAAATAGGAGAAGACGGTGTGTGATCCTGATTCATTCCTCAGACAAACAGTGTTGATTCTGACTTAAACCCGGGGTGCGTCACTCTCTAATTTATAGCTGGATGAATTTATGGCCCAGCCGTAGCTGGCTGTGAAATCTGAATTGCCAAATAATTGGATTTCAGTGTAGCACTTATGAATTATCTTATGATTTGTCTAGGCCCGTTTGTCAGTTGCCTTGTGCTTCAGGTCATTGCTGGCATTTGCCTGTTTGCCTTTTAATTGTTGAGTTACACTTAGATAGATGAGTCTTGATGCATGGTGTTTGGGTTGGGGGAAAGGGGGAGGGGCGGGCGTTTTTCTATTCAAATACGGGGATAGTGAGAGAATGTGTGAACGCAATCATGTGATCACGCAACGTATGCACATGCATACAGACATTGTAATAACTCAGTCTTCAGATTAACATCAGTTATGGCCCCTTACATTGATTTATCATGAGGGATTTTATCAGGGGCTTGATTTGGTTAGTGAAGGACATTCATGCGAAGAGGGATATCACCTTCTCTTCAGCGGCAAATGTCCTGAGAGTCGTTGCCGTGCAGCGTGGCCTAAACAATGGAGGATCTGCTGGCGTATTCAATCTCCTTTCATTCAAAGTCCCTGTTCTGTCTTTATAACATGCCTTCCAGTAAGATGCCACTCTGTCAGGTTAGATACACAGTGATGTAAGGTGCCTGCAGCCACGGTGCTTTGAACACTGCTGTTAAAAGGACACAGTAACCGGACACAGAACTGTCTGGATGTCTGCAGACAGTTAGAGACGAAGCACACGTAGGAATTACCAACTGCTGCATTTTGTGTCTGCTGGGGAGCAGTCCCTGTTTAGATCTGCGATAATGGTGCTCGTGTTCAAGCCTTTGAAGGGTGCGTGTTTTTCCCATTGCTGCAAAATGTTTCCCAAACTGCCCCTGCTGATGACTTGAATATATGCTAAATATAGCCGGTAATAGTGGATCGTGGGACACTAGATGAGGCGGGCGGCTCAAGAGACAGAAGCTAAATTAAAACCCTTGTCAGTTCGCTCTGGACTTTGTGTCCGTCTCAAATTCGCAAGTGAAGCCGGGCTAAGACACAACACCGCACCCCCTACCCTGCGTTTCATTGATTTATCAGCTAAAACCTACTCGAGGTTTATATCTTCTGGACAGCTTCTTTTATTGTTGCTATTTAGAGTAGCTATAATCAACTTAGGATTTGAGTTGAGGCAAAGTCTGACTCTGACCTACAAAATCAGGCCAGTGTATTATGTATTCTTGTGTGTTTTTAACGCTGTTTGACTTGTAGCCTTGATAAAAACACGATTTCACTAATACGGAAATTGTGCAGGGGGGACACTCCTGTAGATCCTCGCCACCTTTTTCTTTCATTCTGTTTTGGCCATAAAGTCACAGCGGACCCAACGGCAAAGCGCGAGATTAGCAGGACACTTCAGCTCATTGCTTTCTTTCCAACGTAAGCAGAATTCATGCAAGACACTGGACGACAAAATCTTTTCATCTGGCGGCCTTTGCAGTCGGTCCACTTAAGTCCCCGTCAGATCAGCCAATGTTACGGAACAGAAAGGAATGTTCGCTGTGTTCACTCAAGTCTTTATTGTGTCAGGTAACTAATGAAACACCTTAGACGGGACCCCCTGGCACTCGGGGTATCCTGGGAGCTGGCCGCACCACGCACAATACCCACGGCTGACGCTCGCTTTATAAATGAGCTCTCGGGGCTCGTCCTGCAGGGGCGCGATGCATGCAGGGCCAGGCTTTAGTAGCGTTTGAAAAGAGGCAGGAAAAGTGTGCCGCCACTGGGCTTACTGGGAATAAGCTTGTGATCTACTCCTTCAGAAACGAGGCTCTTCTGTGTTTCCCGGTTCCTTTCATCATCGGCCGTCTCACTGCGCCGTCTTCCCTCTTTTCTGCGCCACCTCCGACGGGCCAACACAGCGGCTCCGGCACAACAGCGGATATTAGGCCTCCGCGTTGTGATCCGGATCGAGAACCGCCGCGAATCTGCCTTCTTTGTGAGAGGCTCTCCGTCTCATCTCGACACCGTGCTGGGCCCAAGCGCCTTTAATGTAGGCCGGCCTCTGAAGTGGACTATTATCGGAAGCAGGTGACAGGATTGGGGAAGGTAAATGAGTGAGTATTGGCACGGGCTGGAGCGCGGACACTCATTAAACGGCTTTTCCTCTTTTTCCTCTCAGAATCCGCCGCTGTGCAAACAAAATACTGATTTTGCTCCTTTTTTCCACCCGTGCCCCTCCTCAGTTCTTTCACTTCATATCCTCTCTGCTTTCTTTAAGTTTTCTTCTTTTTTTTTTCTTTGCTGACATCGATGTTTTGCTTTAAAAGACAAAGGTTTGGGCTAAATCCATTTGGCGAGGCTGATTGTGTCCCATTAACGATGGAAGGATATACCTTAAAAATAGGTCTCACTCGTTATATACGTTTTTTTTACAATTTACAATGTTTTCAAAAGCTATTTGAGTAAAGTGATTATTAAAGCTCAAATAATGTGCCACACATTTTCTTTTCAAGTGCAGAGGTGTGCTGTTTCATCAGGCTATACCTCAGTATATACATTTAACAAAGTTAACAAATTAACAAACCCCTCTCAGTAGCGTAAGCAGGTATTGAACAGAAATAATTCTGTTTTGCAATGCTCCACGAGAAACATCATTCTCGAAGAAAAAGTTGCAATTTTGGGGCTCGCTCTATTATTTAAATGTCTAAGACGTTAAACTTTTTTGTGAAACAAAAAACATCTTCAGAAGGAGAGCTTTTTATTTTTATTGTGATTTACAGATCCACAGATCCATAATTTTGAATTATTAATTAATTATTCATTATGAAACTTCTAATACTGCTACTAAAATGTGTTTATATTAAATATGTGAGAATAATACACATATTTCACTTTCCCACCAAGGAAGGTTTTTCATCCAATAGCATCCAATATTCATGTTTGTGAGTTGGCACGACTACAGTGAATACGCAAGAATTTAATTAGCCAATTAGGCTACAGGATTATTAGAGAGGGTAAATCCCTTACACTCATGACCACAGACAGTGTTTGCTTCATTATTGTGTCCCAGTCCTCACTCTGTAGTCCTACTTTATCAGTCCAGAAGGAAAGTATACACCAAACTGGCAGACCAGCACTATTGCCAACCCTTGGTGTTGCGAGATAAGCAGCACGTCTTGGGTTTCACGGTCCATTCTATTCTTGCAGTCTGAAATATATAACAGCGTGACTGATGTTTTTCAAAATCTAGCTTGGCAAATGCAAAAAAATAAAAGAAAAAAAGAAAGAAAAGAAAATGTATTTTAAATGTAATTTCTCCTTTGTTGGACAATGAAATATTTTCTTTAGTTTATACATTTACAACCATGACATTTGCTAATGGAATGTGAGACTTACATGAATTGATCGTTTAAAGTAGCTACAGTTGAACTCTGGCATTTATTTTCCCCACTCACCCTGGATGCTTACCATGCAGTGTTATGTAAACTTTTCTGCTAAACACCACAAAAATAAACATTTTTTTATCTGCTGTTCTGCCTCGTTATTCATTGAAAAAGCGACTTCACACACACACACACACACACACACACACACACACACACACACACACATAACATATATATAATATATATGTAACATGTTAGAAAAGGTCTTACTATTACTGATGCTAGCATAGCAAATTGGATTGTGTCAGGGGCTTTCTTACTGCAAATGCGTAGCATTACATATCTTTTAAAATTATCTTAAGACTCCACGGCACGACAGGCCGTATGAATGAAACACGGCCTGCTACGTTCCATGCAGCATGTGGAGCTGTACAGCAGCTATGTTACATGCAAGCCTCGTAAAATCATTTTATTCATCTTCAGCTCCCCTTATAGTGTGGCCAGTAAAATATTTTATGCGACGTTGGCTGCGGGCAACCCAGAGCAGCCTCCTCGCAGGGAGAAACAAACGGGAGTAGGGAACTGCAGGTATATTTCTCTGGCTGAGCAATGACAGCACTGAAAACCTGCGTTGTGCTCGTGCTGGCAGTGGGGATCTCACAGATGATCGGCGTTTTAACGCCTTTCCCCATTTTGTGAAGACAAACCTTGCACCTCATTTGGTTTGACACTGCAGCCCGATATTCCCACTGTTTGCATCTTAATTGAAATCTTCTGTTTTCTGATTTGCTGTGTGTCTACTTTTTAACTTCATTTTTTTCCTTTTGTTGTATCTGTTGGTGTTTTTTATGAGACCTGTTGATTTTCGTATTTATTTATTGCGATATTATTATTCTTGACCACTTTTTAATTTAACATCCTACACATTAAAATAAGGCCTACTTCATTTCTGCTGAACAATGCCCAAACCACCACTCACATTTTCATTACATGTACTCAATCCCCGCACTAATAACAGTAATAATGAAAAATAGGGAGGCCCTTAAAAATAATTAAACTCTCAAATTCTTTTTAGTTATCTTTTTTTTTTTGTTTTAAATGCAAGATTACTATATCCAGGTCCACAGTCCCATGGCTCTGGTTTTTACTTTAATGTCCTACACATTTGATGTTCATTTTAAAAGTGCATTGTAGGTTAACCTGGATGAGGACCCCATTAATATGCTTATTAATAATAATCATAATAGTGAAGCTATTCATTTATCATCTTTAATCTATTGCAACACTACATGATTTTCTCAAACTTTCCTTGCCAACGTAATTTTACAAGTATGTTGGCCCCATAAAAATACCATGCTTATCGGGAAAGAGAACTTTCTCTTCATAATATTCATAGTAATCTAACAGCAAGTGATATGGGAGAACTCTGAAATGATCTCTTTGTAATTCAGTCAGTCACTACACCCAGGTAGTTAAGGACTGCACATAATAAAAACTGCTTGACAGCCATAACACAGCAACGCCTTGCTCTGTTGTCTGGAATACACCACCGAACGCAGATCCTGCCTGCAATGACGTGTCCTCAGCGTCTTATCAGCAGAGAAGGAGACCAACGAGAAGACTGATAGCAAACAACCCTTGCTTTATTATCCTTGTGTTTTCTTTAGAGCGCTCATTGCTGTTTAAGATACGCAGCCAATCTTGGGATAACAGATGCAGAATTTCTCAAACTCATTTTTTTTAAATAGTAAGCTTGTCGTGGAAGGGAATTTCCTATGTTGCAATGCGTTACGTTTGGGATTGGCAGGTATGAAAGAATGATCAGGAGCTATGCCGACAGCATAACTAATCATGTCTATTAAAGCGTTCAGTCTCATTCTTCGTTGGGCATAGGTGGATAGAGAGTTCACACCTCCACGTTTTCACTCTTTTTTTATATAATGAAATGAGCTTGTGTTTTGGTGACCCATATTTGACTCCATCGGCATACAAACACACAACCGTTTTCCCGTTTAATAGCAAATTCTATTTGCTGTGTTTGTTTCTAACAGGGGCAATGTTTAAATAACCTCTAACTGGTATTAATTGGCTGGGAACATATGTTTCTTTGTTCTTTAACAGGCGCGCAGTGCAGATGAAAGCAAGTGGAACAATCATCATTTGAGGAATGGAAATTGCATGTCACGTCAGATTAGCTCTGAAAAGCCTTTGGACTTGCTTGGGGGAAAGAGAAATAACGTTAATGAAAAATTGGAAGTTTTACAAAGAACTTTAATAAAAATAAATTATTTGCTCCATATATCTGAGCCATTCTATGCGCGGTACATGACAAAAATTTGCTTAGAATAACAAATGTCCTCTTAAAATAATATTTGTGGGCAGGTTTGGGGGCATACTAGCTAATATTTAACAACAACAAAAAAATACCAGTGACAAAGGTACAGACCTACACATGTGAAAATATATTTTAATCTCTCTTTATCATTGTTGGATTTAATAATGCATCACCCGATTAATGTCTCTATATGTGATATATTAATGATTAAATATGTAACATGTCAACTGCTGATAAGATATGATATATTTATGTCTGCTATGGTTCTCATAAAAGATAATGGGTGAAGTGCAGGCAGGAGCACTGGACATTGGTCTAGTGGCTTTTAATACAATTTGGAATACTACTGTTCTTTACCTTTCGGCAAAGTACTTCACTGTGTATCCACTGTCTGATAAAACCACCAATTTGGTCAAAGAAATCGTTAAATGAATCACACTAACTTTCTTAGTGCACCAAACAGATTATTTAAAGTTATCCATCAAATAGGGTGCTGGAAAAGCCTTGCATTGGCATTCCCAAATTATCCCAATTTGCAGCATGTTGAAAGATCAAATCCCGAAATTTGGTTTTGAATGGAGAGAGACCTAGAACAGCGATGGACCTTTTCCTCTTCCAGCCCATTGACACACAAACAAGGCGCATTAGCAAAACAAGAAAGTGTTAATGTGAATGCAGCAATGCTAATGTCCGTCAATATGGCGACTAATCTTGCCCCTCCTTTTTCCCACATTAGTGGTTTGAGTCACAGATGGCAGTAGGACTCAAAGACATGTAATGAATCAAGGGGGGAATTGGTTTTGATTTCAAAGTTGCGGCGAGTGCGGCCGCGATTGATTTTGAACCCAGTGGTAAAGCACGAGCTCTCATGCATGAAATGACGCCCATCCTCTTGCCCTCTGCATCACATCCTGTTTCTCTGTCCGTTCACAGCAATAACAAAAAGCGTTCCCCCGAAATTCCCATTCAATCCCTGCACTGCAAGTCCAAAAGCAATGACAATAATGTCTCAGGAATGCCAGATGAGAACGCTTCCCTTTAAACTAGTGCAACTAAATTATATTGATGCTTCTTACCGGAATAACTTCTTGATGACAGGTGAATTCTGCTTGCCTCAATACACACATGTTTCTCCTTACTTAGTTAGGAAACTCTGTGATACAGTTTAAAATTATATTTTTTTAATAATTTGGTCAAATGTACATAATCCCAACCAAACTTCTCCATTAAAGAGCTTACATTTTCTTGGTTGGCCATGAAATGCTGCATGGGGTTCTCTTGTGCAGTGGGAACATGGATCAGATCCTGACGGATCACAACATCAGTGAATGCTTTAAGTCAAATAATGTTCCCAGGCAAATTACATTTTTTGGAGCCAGTCAGCTGTGAGCCAAGGTTTTTTTTGTCAAAGGGAACACTACTTAGCTCCCAGCTAAGAATTGTTTAAAAACGTGCAAAATATTTCCTTACAATAGGCATAGGTAAGTCCCTTCACGGTTCTATTTTCTGCAATGAGAACAAGTCGATCGTATTGATTATTGGGGTGTGTGCTCCATGTCTAGAACATGGGGACTCTAAGCAATAACCAGCTATTTCAGAAAACAAGATGCCTATTGTCCACACCTACGGGTTGTCCAGCCAGTCCCTGGACTGCTTTAGTAGTGGTCTGAGAAACTCGAAAACATTGTGCATCCAATGTCAATTGCTGCGGAATTTTAGAGGTGATGTAATTTAGCTGTCATTTCGCATTCACAGTAACAAACGGCTGCATGGTCAAACCCTAACCCCTGGCCCTCAGCTGTAGGGCTTTGTGCGACAAGAAAATAAGTATTGATTTCTGTCCACACCCCGTTGAGAGAAAGCTGGACAGGTCACAAGCCGGACAGCCTCTGGGTCAACTGTGAGAGCGGAAGTTTCGTGGCTTTGATCTGGGCATATCCCTTATTTAGAGGACTGCCTTTGCTCCACAGAGCCAAACTGGAGGAAACCATAGGAATCACGGGTAGTCTCTTGAAAGTTTTAAGATGTTTGTTGTATGAATCATCTTTCATTAGGGTCACCTCACCTGAGTAAAGGCTGCCATGTCTAAAACAAAATATAATAAGATTTTATAATTATGTTAATAGTAAGATTATTCAATGGTAGAAATTTGGTATGATCACTTCTTTCATTAGCGTAACAGTCACTAATTCATTACAGTTATTCAAGCACTCCTCATTACCCAGCTCAAACTACTAATTTTCGCCACAGAGAGAAAATAATTATCATTTATAATTTTAAAAAATACAATTATTCGCGGTTTAAAAATATCATATTTTTCTACAAATTACAAAAAAAATGTTTTTTTTTTACAGAAAATCTGATGCAACAACCACGACCAAAAAATAACAAATTTGATTGAGCACCGACTTCTGGACAGCCATCAGCTATAAATGAACGTGGCAGGACAGAGGCTGCGGGCGTGTCTTTAATTTGACTAACCCTCAAACACTCCTTGCTGCTCTTTGGTAAACAGTCCTTGCTGTCAACCCCTATGGACTCAACTGAACGGAGGGGATAATATCGTTTTAAACTCTTCCGCCCGCTCAGGGGAACTATATCCCATTTGGTTTATATTATCTGATGCCAAAACTACGAAATGAAGATATACTTTTATCGTATTACTAGTGATAGATAATTATGTTCAATACCGACTTTAAAGTTTTAATTGTTAAATATAGCGATTGCTTAAATAAATATCTCCGTAATAGTCATGCTCGCTTTAGCTACCGACCGAACATGGTATCCAACAGTTGCAATATACCATTGGTCCAGTAGGGGGATATAGTTCCCGAGTTATCAGAAACAGGTGACTATTTTAAATTGTCTATTTAAAATGATTCCATACACGCCAATAACAGGCAATAACCTTCAGCAAATTTAAGTTAAAACGTCTGTTCAGTGCAGTCGACTGTTTGAGTGTATTCATTTGCGCTATTTTAGAATTATATTACAGTTTAAACACTCTTTGATAGTATTAAATTATACCTTGGTGGAGATCACTTACGGAAAGTGTGTGTTTCATAGATCAAAAGGTGCATTTATGGCAATAAATGTGGTATACCTATGAAATGTTTAAAAATGTAAAATAAAAAAATGTTTTATTGATGCCTTTAATACTCATTGCTTAAAATAATGTGTATCTACTTCAAATCCCGTAAAGTTTTATACTATCACGTAAGGGCCAGTATGCTTAAACAAAGCAGTATACAGCGCTGCTAAACATTCGATTAAACACGTTGCTCTTATGCCCCGGCATAAGAGTTTAATGTAAAAATGTAATGTGAAAATACGATTGCGGTTTTCCACTGAAGGTAGGTGGAAATTAATTTTTGCCTTCTGTTTTATGGCGAACTCCACTTCCCATGTCTCATCAACAGTCGAGGACTAAGATAATTTATTCAGTGTTCACAAAGCGGCCCCGAGATCCCCCCAAGGAAAAGGGAACCGTGGGGGACGAGGAAGAAGTGTAGAGTATGTCAGTCAATGAGCGAACCAGGCGCTGAGCGGCAGCACTGCACCTCATACAGTACTCGCGAGCGGCACTTCAGCCTCAGATCCGATCTGTCTTTTTCTTCGTTTTTTTTCCCTTTTTTTTTTGCTTCTCAACACAAATTCCTTCTCATCGGTACAAGCAACTGATACCACATTCAACACACAGGCGGGGGACAACCTCTCACACGGGAACCTGCTCCGATTCTCCCAGAGCGGTGTAGTTACTTTCCTTTACATGCAACTTCGTTAGCTATTACCGGTACCTTCTCAGTCCGTTTTTTCTGTCTGTCGTGAGGATAAAAAAGGCATCTCGATCATCCAAAGGGATTGTTTTTTTAAACACCGTAAGTACTCCAAAATCCTTAAGAGTGGCTGCTTTTTAAATGTTCTTGAGTCAGTCGGATGTTGTGATATGTTAACTTTTCAGGTTATTTCAGTGGGAAATCTTTAATTAACATTTGTATTTTGAAACTTAGTCTAAGCCTTGTTGGCAATTATTCATATTTAAGATGCCCTTATGATATAAGCTTTGAAATAGGAATTTGCGATATTTTCATAGGAAGGCGTAGCGATGTATCGTAGATCGCTATTCTTAACTCGTATTGTATTGTTTAGCCTCAGTTTATAGTCCTGTGACATATACTGTGTCCTATAAAATGCAATCAATTGTTCTAAGAATATTACACATTTTCTCAAGTAATCCTGTTTAAACGTACTTTTGCGCGCGAGGGTTGAGTATTTTGGTTGCTATGGCTCTGGTGTTAGGGAACTTTTTGGCAGAGTTTTGAAGTCAGTGACCGTTTCACCAAGTTTCCTGACACTCGCTTGACAGTCGGTCGGGATATTCTTTGGGGTTACACGATTATATATGTGTGTGTATTTATTTATTTGCCATGGATGAGCTTTCTTGCATCCAGAAAGCAAAATTATGTTTTATCAAAGTTGTAAGCAAAACTAAATATGAATCTGTCGCTGTCCGGTAGCCTATTGATAAACTACCAAACATTTGTTTTCAGAGGTAATTTATGACTGGTATGATGTAATATTTCCTAATTTATTCTCTCATTGCTACTGTAGACCACATACGGATAAATACCACCATGTTATTTGTTAGCGTAGTTGATTTAATTTGTAGGCTATAATTTCTATTTAATTTGTAGGCTGTTATGTTTAGTTGTGATTGTGAAAATATTTATTAGCATACATATCCTTAATTAAAACTTTGCGAGCACAGTCTAAATATCTCTTGTCTTGTAGCCACCCTTACACACTTCAGATGGGAAAGTCAGCCTATAGCGTTCTGAATTGGGATTTATTTAATACTTTTTAGCCTACACTAACTTGAAAATAGTGACCTTGTTATGTGGGCTCTGACATAAAACGCCTCACGCAAATAAATTCGTGATTTTTAAGAAGTAGAGAGCAGGTGTCAGTTTTCTTTTTTGATTTCCTCTGAACAATCATGCCTTAAATCGGGAACTCGTTTGATTGTCAGCATGCGAAAGGGAAACACCTGTTTACTATGGACCACTACAATTTACATCCTGTTTTAAACGACTCAGTAGAATCCGGACGGTTTCCGCTGAATTTGAAGTTGATGTACTAAAGTTGAAAACGAGTAAGCTTGGTAGAAAGTGGGACATATCACGCATACTTTTCTGTAGACCATGAAAACTAATTAGGTTTCAATAAGTAGGCTACGACAATAGCTTATATATATTTTAAAAACCTAACTTTACTTTGAATTAAATTTAATTAGTATTACTTGTTTCTTGTTATTAAAAAGTAACTGCGTTAATCAAAAGTCTTCAGAAACGACGAGGCTGTAAAAGATTGAGGCTGTAATTTAACTTTCATTCGGACTTTGATTTAATACTTTGATTTAAAGTGCTATCCTTCTTAATTTCTACATTATATATGACGAGAGCACGTTATTTCTCTTTTTGTAACGGTGATTTATAGGATTAGTTTATGTAAGTCCTAATATAAATTAATTTACTTTAATATTTCCCTAACTTTAAATGAAAACGAATTGTTAAGTGGCCTTATTAAAAAACAAAACCGTTTATACAGTTAGAGATAAGCAGATTGTATATTAGATGATTTCGTCCTCTTTCTGCATCCTCCAGGTTTATTTTCTTGCGGAAATTACCTGTTATCTTTTTAAAATATGTATTTTAATTAATTTACCTGAATGTTTAAATCGCTTTAATCTCTGAGCATCATCTTATATTAGGAGCGTAGAACGGTCATTTATTTTATTTTCATTAAGAACTTCACAGTCAGTGTATTTTGAATATACATTCATGAATATACAAAATACATTCTTAAGTATGATCTCGTATGGTCTCGTATTACACAAATAACTTTCTGTTATCTGTTGTGGAAAAAAGTTTAACTTTGAAAACAATCATTTACTTATCATTATACACAGCACTGCATAAAATGCCTTATCAAAAAAGATCGAGGCTTATAATTGCGGAAAGAAATACTTATTGTTTCGTTTATTGACTATTTAGGCATTACTTTTTTGAGGAAATTGGTCTGAAAGCCTTTTTTTTCTACAGCGAATTACGTTTTGATCGATTGGCCTTTTACCATTGGTGTCAATAATGGTCAATCACAGAAAAACTGAACTACTAAATTATTTTTTGTAAAACAATGCTAAAACGGTAAATTTCACATATATTTATGAATTGTAAATTTGCAATAAATAGTTCCATGTGAATGATGAGTATAAATTGTGGCATTGCTGAATCCCGTGCTAACTGGTCAGCAAATTGACGGGATAAGTTTAATGTATCCATAGTGTAATGAACACATTTTACGGAGGCCCGTTGTGTACATCCCTAACTTCAGGTGGTTTTGGCTAGACGCAAAACAGTAATTTTTCCGACAAGGCGGTCATTTAAATAAGTTTAATGTGAACAATATGAACATAGCAACCTTTATTTTCCTACCCAGTCTTCTCATGGTCTTTTCTCGTCAAATTTAGATGACTGCTGTCGAAGTATGTTTGTACACATCCTCAAGCACTTGATCACATACATTCTGGACATCACTTCGTTTACTCTAGATATAATTACGACATAATGTACGCATAGCAAGAGGAGGTTCGTTTTATGGTTTCATATTCCCCAGTGCAGACTGGATAGGTAAAAAGAATACCAAGCGAGAAGAAAAATAACAAATTATGTATTTGTCGGTTTCGATTTCTGTCCTCAGTCATTCCTTTTTATCCCTTTCAGTAGCGACGTCGGTTGTTATTACTTTCCACTGAGTGAGAATTGAACTAAAATTAATGTCTGTTTCAGTGCCCGGATCAATTTCTAGTTATTTTAATTTTAATTTGTGCGGTATGTGGAATTGAAATCAGAGTGCGCTCAATTGGGATTCAAAGAACACCCGTTTTCTTTCGGGAGAACAATTAAAAGGCGTCCTCGTCGAAGTAGGTGGAGTTATTGCATTGGTAAAGGAGAAATGAGAAAAAAATAAAATTGCCATCTTGTGCTACTTTAAACTTGGATTAATATGCCACTAGAAAACACGTGCTTCCTTCGCCTCGTTTAGGGTTCCGGCACACAAACGCAAATTACACTATGGCTTTGAGAGTAAATTAAGTATACATTTTTTTAAATAATTGTTCCGCCCGGGTTACCACTAGTCTACACAGGGCTATCAACATTCAATCCTTTCCCAGCCTACCTAAAACAGATTCCCCCCCCTGCTTGCTTATATTGTGACGTGCCAATAAACACTTCACTTAAAGCACGTTTGTCATGCAGATGGTGGCGAGGATCGGTAATTAAAATTAAAGTCGTGTCGGCGTTGAAACGGAGGGATTTCTCTTTTTAAATATGTGAAATATCGAGTGTGGATTATGTTTAATTGTGTATTCGTTTTTGTTTTTAATTTATCTTTGATCGATGCCAAAGACCCTGTCGAATTTGTATCTCTTATCACTTATGTTTCAGATTTTTGCTAGGGCACGCGGGACTGACAGGTGTAAATTGTACTTGAACACGAAGCATATAAGCGATCGCCGGTCTAATCCCTGAATTACACTCTACTATACTTCTTATATCTTTCCCTTTAATATGGTGCGTTTGTAAGTCAATAGCAAAATAAAATATTAGAAACCGATTTGTAAGTTTAAAAATGTTGTTTTGATGTTATCCTCAATAATGCAACTACATATCGAATTAAGTTTAAATGCGTCGATTTTGACACTGATAAATTATGTATTTGAAATATATTTTTTTAATTACTAATGCCGAAGTTAGTTGAAAATTCCCATAATTGCGCCATCATTTCTATATTTATCTGCGTTACAAATCTACTGGGCATTTTTAATGTAATAAATTAAAAGCAAAAGACATTTGTAGAAACAGTCTTTTTAATCTCATAATTTTGGCGGACAGTCAGTTTTAAATAGATACATTAGTTTTGTTTTTTGTTTTTTTTCCCCCAAATAGTTTATCATTTGATTGCAGGCATAATTTAATTTAGGAATATTTTATTTGGTCAAAAATAATAGCTTATATAGGGTATAATATTGAATTTGGATTCAGTTTTAATAATGGAAAAATTATTTTGATGCAATATCTACAAAATAAAAAAAAAAAAAAATGTTCATTTAAAAAAAGCAATTTATTTTCGTTCTAATCCGTTCTAGTCACAAAGTTTATTTAGCATGTGGTAAAATAAATTCAGTTTATTTTCAAAGCTTAGAAAAAATACATTATTAGTGAACTTGGTGAAAAATCATTTGAACTGGAATATCCATCAGTTTATTTTTATTTTTCCTGTAATCGTTCCTCTGAGTAGTCACTGAAAGGAAATGTGTTTGTCTCCAGAATACAAAATGCAACAAGTTTAAATATGTGTAATTCCATTGAAACGACTTTGAGGAAATGAAAGATTTTTCCTTTCCCTTTACAAAATCTATTTTAAGCTCTGTACATCAGTATAATTTTTGATGCATATGTAAGTTCTGTTTGCATTTACAATCTTGCATCTCACAAATCAATTAGAATAAAAGTGTAGCTTTATTTAGCCGAAGTGATGGCTACCTCTCATTTCCATAAGCAAACAGAGAGAAAGAGAAAGGGATTTCTTTTAAACTTTTTCTCTGCAGTCCCAAGCTGGACTGGCAGTTGAATGTACACGGCCATGTTACCGTGAAGAGCAGTGTTTTATTAGCCTGGCTGGCTAACAAGTTGTTGTCATCAGCTTCAGGACAGAATGCTTGTTGGCATTATCTGTTGAGGTTCACCAATTCGACGGTGTGATTGGCAAACTAGGGAAACAACTTTCAATTCACCAGGAATGTTGGCCGGTGGCTCTGAGGAGTTAAAAAAAAAGGAGAGGACCATCTCTCGTCCGCTAAAACAGAGATGATTTGTAATGGACAGTAGTGGGGGGTATTGGTTCTATGCAATCCCCTGCTGGCTTTAAATTCAGGGAATCAGACACCTAACAAACAAATAATCTGGGTTTAGCTTGGAATTAGGTTGGATCAGGTGGTTTGGATGAAACCAACAGTCCACCAGTGCTTGAAATGAATAGCCAGGGCAGGATAGCAAACTTTCATAAACATTTTGTCTGCAATAAATCCATTTGCCCTGAGACAAATCCTTGCTCATTCACAGAAAATGTGTCTATTCCTTTTGGCTGCTAATGCTGACTGAACTACCGTGTCTGCAACACACAGAATGTACAAGACGGTTCAGTTCTTTAATAGAATTTGTAATATGTCTTCCAAGCTGCTTAATATTCACAATTTAACTGGGGTTTATACTTTACATAAATCTCTTGCATTCGTGGGGAACTTGCAATATGCATGTACGGCAGATAGTGTATGGGACCGTTTTCAGCTTTTTCTTTATCTTATCGATTCTATTTATAAATTCCAAGAGTCCAGGTCTTGTGCTGAGCGCCAGCCCTGATATTAAACTGCATTTGTGCTTTTTCTGAATGGCCATGCCTTTTTAAATATGCGGCAGCCGGGTTCTATTAAAAATCCCATTCGCTGGTGGGTTTCACTTATCCAGGGGCTCCTGATACTAATTCAGAAGGAAACCTGAACTTTGCCATGCTGTCTTGTCGCACCCACCGGCAGCAAATGACTGTATTTTCAATAGCATCGACTGGCGTTCGGCCTCCACCCGAAGCAGGCCGCCTGGAATACAGAGTGGGCTTTACGCCGCCATAAACAGCGGCGGCCCACCAGCAGCCCCCAAGAATGCCGACAGTTCAATCTTCTTGGTTATTTTTTTATCCGCAAACATTCAATGTTGTACTTTGCCGTCGGGGGAGCAGAAAGAGGGTGGTGTCAGGCTAAAGCACGGGAAGGTTTGCAGTGAGGGACATGTTTTGAACAGATAATGACCATTTGAAGTGACTTTCTGAGCATTGGTGTCACTTTCAAAAATAGATGACCGTTCAATTACTGGAGGCTCCGTCTGTAAAAGATGGCAGCTTTGAGTGCCTTTTAGGTGCTTGAAATTTCTGTAGATTTCAAGGGGCAGTGACAAATGAGTTACTGTGCAACTTGCAGAAATTACAGCGACAGAACGTCACTTGGAGTTTTGCAGTTCCGTGGCGGTATTTGTTGGGATAACTGTGTTGCGCGGCATCCGAATCGGACGCCTTTTCACGACTGGCCCGCGCGCCTTGTGTGCTTTGTGGGGGGATCGAATGACACCGTCTGGCCTGCACTGTAATAAAATGTACCAGTGCCACTTGAACCACCTTCACGGTTGTCGACAATCAGTAAATCCGCTGACAGGCAGTGAGAAGTACAGGGGCTGGGGGTTTGAGTGGCACCCTCCACGTAAACTTTTTTCCTGAGCAGCATTAGGAGCTGTCCTGCGGCTAAATTTGACTGTCTGTTTTTATCACACGGGATTCTTTTTGCTTCCCTCACTTTAAACAAGCTGATGACAAGCTTTGACAGCATGCTTTTTTCTTCTTGACCAATTCTCCAACTTCTCATTCAGTGGTGTCTTTCCAAGTGGAAATATTCTGCTGGTGTTGCACTGTATTGTAGATGACATTGCAAATGTGGGACAAATTACAATTGTCATAATAACCAGATTTGAAAATCAAAAAGCGTGATCATTCATGTCTATATTTGATATTTCAGAGACAGATGTAGCAGTGCACTAAGATTCATTTATATCATGGAAATGTATTTTCCCTCCAAGACTTGAAAGTATAAAAGTATTATATTTTTCTTCAATTAAATATTTATATAATACATTTAAGACTGTAAAAAAAAGTAACTCTGGGCTGTAGTATCCACAGAAAAATACATTTACAGGTGAATAGATAAAACTGAACTGGACTTACGTGGTAAGTAATTTGGTAATTTGCTAATAAGCAGGTTGTGATGGGAACTGGGGTGATGATCTGAAGAATCCTCAGCTATTCATTGAGGCAATATTAACCGTGATGATCTGTTTAAGTCATATGTTAATTGTATGCTAATTACAGCAGGAGTCTTACTACCGCGGCTACTAACATGCCTTAACAGAGCTGAAGCTGACTTGTGCTTTTCCAGCAACCATAAGGGGATATCCTGTATCCTTTTATTGGATTGTCAGTTTCACATTGACTCAACGCGTTGATGGTAAGGATAATAAAATTGAAATATCCGGGCACTTATCACTGTATTACCTTGCTATCAGTACCTGCCCGACTCATTTTTTTAAAGGTTATCTGAGGGGGAGATTTGATACAGAGAGAGAACACACCATGTAAAAAGATATAGAAGGCTTTGATTATTCAGGATAATTTTCGAGGTTCTATTTTCAGGGCTAAATTGGAGGAGAGATGAGGTGTAATGTGATTCGTGGGCCCTGACCAGCGTAGAGCGGTGTAGTGTGACACCTTGGTTTTTGTTCAGACAGCAGCTTATTCCCCAGCCATGTGTGTGATATATATATATTTTCTTCATTTGTCTGTGGTGGAGCTGTGTGGCGTGTGGCCAGTTAGGTTTCAAATTGATAGGATGAATGTTGTGCACAGTGGATCCCTGTAAAAATCCCAGACCGAATTCCTTGGAAGTTTGTTGGGCGACATCCTGTGTGGCCCCGGGAATCAGCAGGAACATATGTTTGCTTTGACCTTGTGCTTTTGAGTTTGTCCACACACAAGCGATGGCATGTGGGAATTGCCGTTTCACATACGGTCTGCTCACAGGAACTTTTCTCTTCATTATTACTGTCATGCATCTCGTTATTACAAATAACACATCGATACATAGCGTTGACATCCCAGTCTTTATATGACAGAATCAAAAGACACAATGGGAGTGAAAATATCATTGTGCAAAATGCTTTCTTTAAATGGGATTTGTCTCAGTGGTTTAGAACATTGCGTTTGCTTGAGTTTACAGAATTTTTGTCGGGAGGGTTTTAAGCTACCATTGAATACCTCTGAGTACCTGTCTATAGAACCCCTTTGATAACCCCCTTTGTGATGAAATTTTTTATATTCTAATAATTCATTAACCCTACTAACACTTTGACTAATTTGAACATCTAGTCCCCACAAGGACGAGTGTCTGTTTTATTTCTCCAGCGGTCATAGGTGAAGTGGAGCTAATTTATTCATTCAGTCAAATTTCCTGTGCAGATGGCTGTCAGATATGCTATCAGTGTCAGATCCAATGACGAATCCTATTAGACTGGGGGGGAATATGCACACGAGTGGGCCCGGGCCCTTATCTGATGCTCCAGCAACATCCTTATCCATGACAGACGTGGTTCTGGTCCAGCTACAGGAGATGGATTAATAAGCAGCTTCTGTGCGATCCAAGTGACAGAGCCGCAAGAAAAATTTGAACTTCAAAACTGTCTGGTATGTGCTTGAAATACTTCTGGTGCTGAGTCTTGATCTCTCTCTCTCTCTCTCTCTCTCTCTCTCTCTCTCTCTCTCTCTCTCTCTCTCTCTCTCTCTCTCTCTCTCT